>JAIKVE010001226.1:0-12949 GCA_024679115.1 Phytophthora pistaciae
CCGCCCCTGTCGCGGTCTCGGTCTCGGTCACGGCTGCCTCCTCGGTCGCGGTCCCGATCGTAGTCGCGGTCATAGTCCCGGCCGCGATCCCGGTCTCGTTCCCGATCCCGATCGCGGTCTCGGTCCCAGTCGCGAGCACCTCCGGGGCGGCTCGGACGCCGGTCATCGTCGTCATCATCGTCGTCATCGCGGCTGCGACGGGAGTACGCTTGGGCCCCAGTGCTGCCACGGCTATTGACGTTCTGGCGCGATGAACCAGCTCGACGCACCGAAGGACGGCCTCCAGGAGCATCTTCATCTAGCTCATCGTCGTCTCGACCAAAGCGTCTAGTAGTTGAACAAACTCGATACTATTAGTGGCAGCACCAGTCACGCTTTGCCTCATGCTATATACGTACGAGGGTCTTTCGTCCACGTCCATCGCGCGCGGAGCGGAGTACTGCTTAGGGAGTGAAGTGCGCACCACTCCTTCAACGTACGAAGCACATAAGCAATTAGCACACTAAAGCCAACATGATTTCCGTCCTCAACCGCAGTCTCACCTCCGCCCATGCGCTCCTGCAGCTTCTTCTTCTGCAGCTCGCGCTGCTGCTGGATGACGCTGGAGCGCGCGCCCGAGAGGTACTCGGCGCCGCCGACCTCTCCTTCCAAGTCGTCGTCGTCCTTGAGCGAGTTCGGGTGGGCGGACATGCCGCCGCTGCCCGTGCGGTGGTCGTCCAGCGTGAGCACCTCCACCGCGTCCGACACTTCGTCGTCGCGCCCTCCCTTCCGCCCCCTCGACCCGCCACGGGAGGGGGCGTCGTCATCGAACGACGAGCCGTTCATGAACATGCTGCCTGCGTGGCTCGTGCCAGCTCACCACCTGTTGTACCAACCCTTGCTTCGGACTCGTTTGCTAGAGGCGAAACCCCAACTAGCCGCCGACCGGAGGGCGGAGACGGAAAAGGCACCACCAACAACGGGGTGCAACCGCCCGCCGGTTCCATCCCCAGCCTCCCGTTCACGACGTAGAGAACCACGACCCCCGCCGATCTATTCCTGGAGTCGTTGAAGCCGTTTCTTCATGCGACGCCCGAACTCCGCAGGGCGTTGGCGCGTGCCGAGCAAGCACAACAAACGCCGACGCAGGTATTATAGAGCAATGCTGTCAACAACTCAATAAGAATAAAAAACAAGAACTTCAACTTCAAAACTAAAACAAAAGTTGCCTTTTACCGGTATACTGTTTCGACCGGTATTCTCAAAACCTGATTCAGTATGCGCTTGCGTAGTTAAATCGAGGCGGTGGAGCTGCCACGGCCAAAAATCTGGACTAATACCGGGCTGGACGTCGAAGCTGCTGCTGGCGCGTGTGTGTCATGGTGTTCTCGCGCGAGAAGCTGGAGAAGCTGCTGCGGCAGGCCAAGGTGACGACGCAGAGCATCCAGAAGGTGTCGCAGTGGATGCTGAACTACCGCCAGCACCTGCCCGAGATGGTCTCGCTCTGGAGCGACCTCATCCGCGAGGGCGACGCCGAGCACCAGATCGTGTACCTCTACGTGGCCAACGACGCCATGCAGGTGGGCGTGCGCAAGTTCGGGCGCCACATCGCCGCGGCTTTTGAGGAGAAGCTCGTGGACATCGTGCAGCTGGTGATGCGCGACGGCGAGGAGAAGGTCAAGCGCTGCGCCATCAAGATCGTGGGCATCTGGAAGGAGCGCGGCGTGGTCACGCCGCCCATGCTGGCCATGCTGGAGAACGTCTGCGCGGGCAAGCCGCCCATGTACGAGCTTGATCATTGCAGCACTGGATAGAGCGCGGGTTTCTAATGGTTGTACGTGTTTTTCGCGCAGAGAGGTCGCGCCGGAAGCCGACGGAAAGGCCGAAGAGGACAGAGCCAAGCTCCTGCAGGAGATGACGAGCGATAGCGCCGTAGAGCGCGTCCTGGAGGACATGCCCGAGGTGGTGGAATCCGCGGCCACTACGCGGCTCGCCGCGCACCTCCAGGAGCTCGTCAACGCTACGATCAGCGCCGATATGCTCAGTGACAGGATGTTCCAGTTGGAGTCGAGCATCAGTGTCTTCCACCACGTCTGTGGCGAGCAGGATGAAGAAGCTAATGATGACGTTGTCGTGGTTGAAGAGGAGGAGGACAAGACGTTCCCGACCGCCGGGGGCATCGCATGGGGCAAGATGGACCAGCAAGTGTACGACTTGGACTTGGACAACAGCCGCGGTCATGTTGAGCAGTACCGCAAGAACCTGACGGAGCAGACTGCCAAGCGCGAGACGCTGATCAAGGAGCTGCGTGGTCTGGAGGCGATGGACTTGTTCTCGTTTCCTCCGGGTTCGACGAATGAATTCGAGGCGGAGCAGCAAGAGCGAGCGCTGGAGAGACTGTATACTGCCGCGTGCGAAGCGGAGGCGCTGGAGCTGAAGCAGCTGGAGGAGCAGCGAGCCGAGTTCCGCGCGAGACAAGCCTCCATCGCTGCGTCTGCGTCGGACCCCTTGTATTCGTCGTACCAACCAGTCGAGGATTCCTACCGCCCAATCACCCCGACAACGTCAAGCCGTGGCCGCAGCGACAGTGGGAACAGTCACCTGGGATACCGCAGATCAACGTACAACTACGACCAGCCCCAGCACTCGTCGCCTACTCTTCGCCGCCACAACAGCGCCTCGGCCGTGACGGATCGAGGCTATGGGGATGACCGGTACAACAACGATCACCACCAGCATTATGGCGGACCGCAGAACGACCGATACGGCGTGGATTCCCCGTCAATGAACAAGCGACCGAAGCTGCACCACTCGCACAGTATGGAGTCGCAGAATGTGCAGTGGCAGGAGGCCTCTCGCTACTCTCCTCCTCGAGGCGGGTTCCAGCCGAACCCATACGCTGCAGTGGAGAGGGAGCAGCCGTCGTACTCGCCTCGAGACAACCGCTACTCGCCAAGGGACCAGTACCACGCTCCTCCTCAGCCACGGCGTCAGGGTCGCCGTACTCGATGGGACTCGATGCCGGAGGAGCGCTACAACAACCACTACGAAGAGCGGCGATGGTGATCGCTATCGCCGTCGCCATCGCACACGTACCGTCCTTCCTAACAGTATTATTATTATCAGTATCCGCGCTGCGTGCGTAGCGCGAAGTGTAGCAAAAACAACAAAGCTTAAGCTTGACCTTGTAGGCTACGCTGCTGCTTCGCGTCCGCTAGTGCGATACTCCTTCTGGTATTAGGTTGGAAAGAGACGACGTCGAGCTTACATCACTTCCATGAGGACGCACCCCGCTACCAGCGACAACAACTGACAACAGCCTTCCGAGGTGAGCGAATGTCCTAAACCAAATCATATATTTTCCCTTCTTGCAGTTGCTGCCAGCAGGCTTACGACCCAAACCATTCAAAATTCTCTGAACTTCCTGCAAGCCGCCAAACGTCAAATAGAATAAACTCGCCTCGTGTTGATCACCTCACCCATTCTGACAGCTAGTTAGAGCTCCACGATATCCCCCTCCACCTCAACCAGCTCTTGTCGAGGGGCAGGAAGCGCAGTCCGAAGCGGCATTGACCGTGCAAGCATCGGTTGGTCCTGCTCCTTTCCAGAGCCAGAGCCAGAGCTCGACGACGAAAACGGCACCTCCTTTTGTGGCTGCACGGGCGACGCGGGATGCTTTTCACTAACCGAAGACGTCATCGCCGACGTCGCTGCTTCCTCCTCCTTGTTCTCAGTTGGTTGCTTGTCCTGCACCTTTGAGTCCTTAGCGCGCTCTTGAACTTGAGAGACATCGGGCTTCTCCTCCGTTTCATCTCCAGACGCCTCGCTGTCCTCCAGCTGTTGAAGACTCGTTGAGAGTTCACTTGCATCACTGATAGTCGAAGAGTGGCGCGGTGAATTCACGACGCCCTGGCCGGCAGCAATCAACCGGCCAACTGGTGCCTCTCGAGCTTCCTCCTGTCGACGCGAGGCCTCGCTTTCCTCCTGTCCACCTTTCTTCCCTCCGAAAAACCCCATGAACGAGCTCGAGATGGACGACGCGAGACGCGTCATGTGGAAATTCGTCACCTCTCCAACCGAGGGCGACGCAAAGTACGTGTGGCAAGAGCCACATCGAAGACACGCTGTTGCCGGTGGCACGAAGCACACCACAAAGCACCCGGGACACTTAACGTGGATGTTCACGCCCATATCCCGGGCCAGGAAGTTGGTGCTGTCCCTCAGGTCCGTGCTGATTTTATCCAGCGTCGACCGGATCGTGTAGTCGCACTGCACACACGTAAGATTGCCGCCGTCGTTTAGGAACCCACACCGAGAGCAGAAAATCTGAGCCGGCGCTGCCGTCGTCACCAGCGAGTAGAACGGAAGACGACACTGGGAACACTCCTTCACAGCTCGTCGGTTCTCCGTGCCACTGCATCACAACATTGATCAGCGAAACATAATACAGCTTACTAATAAAAAATAATGTTGCAATCTCACCAGCCTCCGCATTTCCAGCTACCGTCTGCCTGCACATCATGCGTCGGAGGCTTCATCTCCGCTCTTAAGGCCATATAACAAATAACATGAGCAATAAAACAATGAGTGCATCTTTCTTTAGAGGTAGAAGCCAGTGAGTGCAGTAGAGGCCTCTAGCACTGTTCGTACCCGCACATTCCGCAGTTGGAGACGTCGGGGGCATTCAGAAATGTGCTGCATCCAACAAAAAATATTTTATCCAACGTATAAGTTTATCTTCACGCTAAACACAGTGCAGTAAAGCGTCATACCACGTGGCGCAGGCGACCTGGATGCCCTTCCCGCCCGCCATCGTCTTGTGCTCGAACGTCCTGTAGCGAATAACGGTGCGAATTAGCATTGAAACCACCAGGATTTACCGCCATACAGACGTCATGTACAAGTGCAAGGTATTGAGGCGGCACTTACATGCGCTGGCTGCTCTCCATCGCTGCTGGCAGCGAGAGACTTCGACCGCGACTTGGGGCCTTTTGCCTTCCTCCTCTTTCTGAGTTTGAGTTGACAGTTAGAGACGTGATAGTGACATTCATCGGACGTCACTATCTCGAGGGTGACGGGTACACTGTACCCGTTGACTTCAACATCGGCGACCTTTAGTGCGCAAGATTTGAGTCGCGATGCCGCCCAAGAAGCTGCCGTCCAAGCTCACGGCGCAGGGCTCGACGCTGAACCCGCCGACCACAGCGCGCAGCTATCGCCAGTCGGTGCCGGCCCCAGAATTGCCAGAGTCTGATACAATTCCTCCATTGTGGACGCCCAATGCCACTCCGACCGAAGTTTTCCCGGAATGGACGGACCCCGCAACGCTACGTACGCGCGGCGTCGATTAATTTACTGTGCACCTCCGTTTAGTTACTTATTTATTGAATATTTTATTATGTATTGGTTACTTCTTGCAGCATCGGAGCATTGGGGCACAGCGGAAGAGCCTTTTGAAGATCCGCTGACGCCTGACAAGCTCCTTGTGCCGATGGAGGTGAGAGATTGCATGCATAACTATTTACTTATTAATTATTATTATTATTCTCTTAGTTGGTTTGGGCTGTTTGTTGCAGGCAATTAGCTACAAAGAGGAGATCACGTGGAAGCGTCCGTGCCAGTTCCTCCCAGTCATTGTGGATTTGCCGGTGGTGCCAGCGACGCCGCCGCCTCCAGTGCCAGAGCCAAAGGCTGCAGGGAAGAAAGGAGCTGCGCCTGCCGCGAAGAAAGGAGAACCGGAACCCCCGAAGAAACCCCCTCCGCCCAAGCACGCACACGTAAAGTTTGCGTCTGTATTCACCAAACTGCTCACGTTTTCAGGATCTGACCAAGTTATTTTTTTTCTTACAAAATAGGTGTTCCTCCCCAGGTCAAAAGAGAAAGATTATGGGTTTCTAAGAAGTGAGAAAGCAGGAACTACGGCCTCTGGCACAGCCGCGGCTCCATCGACAGCGGCGGCAGCATCAGATCATCATCACGACCAAGAATGGCGGATCCCTCGAGATTTTCAGCGGCGCTGGAGTCCTGAACAGCTTGATGCGCTCCAAGCCTGGAGCAAAGAGGAGGAGCGGATCGAGCGTGAACAGCAGAACCGAGAGCGCGTGTACATGGGCTTCGAGGATGCCATCGCGTACATTGTCAACGAGCGTCCTCGCGATCTTCTGGCAGAGGTGGACTTTGACGCGGACGATCTGGTGGACGACGGTGAGGATGAGGACGAAGCCATTACAGGAGACGTTGATGTGAGCAATGTCACGTCTCCTTGGGGTGTTGTGCCGCCTCCGCGAATTGAAGTGGCTCCGAACTCAGTGTACAAGCCTGAAATTCCCCATGGAGAGATCGTCCATGCGGACATGGCATCCTACTTCCGAATTGTGGAGCAACTTTATAGCTCCGGTGAAGATAGTGCCGGTGTTATTCCCAACCCAGCGCCATTTCTGTGGCAAGCGATCTACCCTCAAGACACTTCGGGCCACCCTGTGTATAACGCTGGAGGGAAGTACAGCGTCAAGCTGTTTGTCTTCGGTCGATGGCGTCGAGTCGATGTGGACGATAAACTGCCGGTGGATTCCGAGGGGAACGTCATTTATCTTGCCAGCTCCATGAAAAACGAGATCTGGCCGTCGCTGCTCGTGAAGGCGCTGTATAAAGTGATGCATTGGCTGCGTCCAAACTACAATAAGAGCGCGGAACCCGATAAAACAAGTGGAAGTGCAGTCGATGGAATGTGCCAAACCATGGTGCAGATTATGCTCGCACTCACTAGCTGGAAAATATCGCGCTGGGAGCTGGGCATCAGCCAAAGCTTCAGCGAAAATATCTACCACCAGCTCCAACAGGTAAGCTCCTGACAGTGAATTTGTTTTTACACCTGTAAATGCTCACTGCCTTCTGCATATAGTTTGTGCCACGTACTCTCCAGCCAGAACAAATCGACGAGTCTAATGAGGTATCACTGGAGGCTGACATTGTTGCTGACGGTACAGCAGAACTACCACCAGCAGTGGAAGGGGTTGACGATACATCAGAAACTCAAAGCCTGCCCAAGGTTAGTAATACTTTTCCATTCACCCGCTATGTTTTTACGTGCAATCTCACTGTAACCTTTCTTGCAGCCTCGAGCTGTTATTTGTTCAGCAGGCCGAGAGAGAGTCGCCGATCTGATATTTGGCGAGGTTGTATTGGTGACCGATGTCGTGGGTGATACAGGAAACACTACATTCAAAGTGGTCCGTCAAGGAGCCTCGGCAGCGATATCTGAAGAGGTCCATGGAGTCAACGACCTGGTTTTCTTGCTGGTTCATCCGCTCCTACAATACTCCGACACATTCGTCCGTGCCTGGATACCAAATCCAGAGCCACCGCTTGAAGGTGTCAATGATACGAGTTCATCGCTCGTCCCGTTCGAGACTCCGCGAGTCCAGTTCGTGGTGGTGGCGATGCAAGACCCTGTGGTCGAGCAATCTGCCGGCGACAGTTCAATTGATACCCCTCACAAATTTGTGAATCTTGTTGCCACCCTTACACCTGTTCAGATTCCAGAGAAACCCGATCAAAGCGCGGACAACCTGAACAAACCCTCAGCTTTAATGGCGACTCATCTAGGCGTCGATCCGCATGGGAGCGTGATCCTGATCGAGGAGAAGGAGGAGAAGAGAAGCTCACGGTCTTCGTTGCCTGCTATCGTGACACTGAACTCGATATTCTCGGGCTACATCAGCATTCCAGCCGTGGACACAGGTATCATCGTGTACCGCATGTACCCGCAAAAGACTCTGCGGTATGGCTCCAGCATGCAAGTCGAGTCGGATTACAAGGTTTCGTTCCAAGACGCACCTACGTATTGGCGTAGTTTGAGCAACCTTCGAGTCATGGAGTGCGATGGAATGTACCCAGTCATGGTGCCCGGATCGTGGAATATTCTCTTCAAGCAGAGCTTTGAGCTGTCCCCATTGATTGACGAGAACGGAGAGAAATCTGCATCACCGCCCGAATTGAGAATTGATCTCCATCTTACAGAGGAACTACTGGGCAGCTTCACGCATATTTCCATTGTGAATGATGCTACTGGTGAAGTCAAGAAGGCAACCACGCTCAGCTCCAAGGTATCCCTTCCAGCAGCTTCAAACGACGGAGTATACTCGTCCACAGCCTACACGTTGATCGTTGACTGCGCTCCTGGGAACTTCCACGTCCGTGAAGGCAAGTGGAAACTCGCTCTGGCTAGCGACTGGGATATCACCAAGTCGACTACTTACCAGATGAAGATGACCCGATTCGAAGGCGTGTACGAGCCGAACAAGTCGCTATTGTGCTTCCGTGACGTGATCATGGCACCAAAGCACTCAATCTGGACCAGCTTCCAGCTCCAGCTCCTTCAGGACGGAGCCGTGGTGAATAATTTCGCTGCGAAGCTCGAAGTCTTCGACCTTGGCGCCGTGCAGAACCCCAAAATCGGTGAAGTTAGTGCCAAGGGCGACGTGCGCCTCCTGCAGCTCCCGTGTCTCCCTGCAGTCGATATCAGCCAACCCCCAGCAGCAGATGATAGGCGCGGCTATATCCTTCAAGGTAGCATCGACCGCAGCACCTGCATTGTACCGGACGAGTTGCAGTCACTGCGTCCGTTCCGAAGTAATGCAGGTCGCACCCCTCCAAAGGAAGGAGTGACTACGACACCCGTTGACGAGAACGAGCCGTCAGAAGCTGCAGCGCCGTCGGGAGAGTCGACTTCACCTGCAACAGCTCGTTCTTCCCGTGGGTCGAGCGGCATCAAATGGCGAGTCAATTGCTGGAGCACCGAAGAGGTCAAGTTGCTCGACGACAACACCAAGGAGCTCCAGTACGACGCCATTCGAGCGTCCTGGGCGGAAAAAGCCGTGGACCGCAACACGAACGGAGCCGTGTCACGCTTGCTGCACCTGGGTAAACTGGACGAAGCGGAGGCACGAATGAAGCAAGACAACATGACAGACGAGCAAATCGCGAACGTTAAAGGCCGCTTCGAGTGGGTTCAAGCGGTCAAGAGCAAGGTCAACGCCAGTGATTCGTATCTTGAGGAAGTTGGCACAGGCGACGAGAAACTTTTATCGGAGGACGAACTCATTGAGAGCAGACGCTTGTTGTTAGAGCGCATTGGCGTCATCGAAGCGGACAAAGAGCAACGTCGAATGGCTCGCGCTCTGGCCAAGGAAGAGCGAGCCGAAGAGCTGAAAGACTTGGTTCGATCCGTCATCGAGAAACGCGGCGCCTCGCTCAAACGCCAGCAAGAAACTGAAACGAGAACTTGCAGCGGTGCAGACCCGATCTGCCTAAATGCCTGAACTTACATCCTACAAGCGAACACAGGAGTCGTTTGGGGGTTAACCATTCATCTGTGAGCTTCGTTATTTTCCTCAACGTTTCCTCCCCAATTTTAATTTCCTGGGGAGGCGCTCACTTTAGTACGTCACTTGATTTTCCTATATGCATGGGGGTCGCTCGCTTTTCTCGCTTCGGGTTCGGTTCGTTTCGCGCTCCTTCTTGTCCTCTTGTGTCGCTCCAATGGGTCGGGAGTGTGCGTGACCTTCCACTTGAACCACCACTCTCGTAATCCGTCGCAGCTCAAAGAGCACTGGAACGCTCACTAGCGAGCCGCTGAGCTGGCTAGCTAGCTACCCCTGGGTCTTTTGAATTGTCTTGTTTTTTGTTTCTTTCTCTTCTTACTGCATTTCGCATTTTTCGCTCTCCCTTGCTTCAAAAGTTGTAATTTCATTTTCAATTTCACTTGGTGGCGGGGTGTGCAATTTGTGCAGTTTGCAATTTCGCTGCGGCCCTCCTTCATTCAACTGGCCTTGGACTTTTGTCCATTTCTCCGTCTTCACCCTCTTCATCTTCTTCACCTTCTTCAAACTTGTCTTCAATCTTCAATCTTCAGTTTTGTATAGGTCACTTCAATCTCTTCATCGTGACCACTTCGTTCAATTCTGCCGGTCGCCCATTTCATCTCGGTCGCCGCGCAGCCGATTCTTTTATCGCTCGAGTCTCCATTCTGCTCGCGTCTTTATCATGTCGTAATTCCACTTCGCGTACTTCGCCTCGTTACAAATACAATCCTCGGTCCGCCCGACGATCTTCCATCCATCCATCCACTTGCTCCATCATTGTCTGTTGCGTCTGCCCCATCCGACCGTGAATCAAATTTGTACAATCTCCTGGTCAGTGTGGCATCCAGCAGCAGCAGCAGTGTCAGTGCGAGCAAGTGAGGATGGATAGATGCCTAGAATGGCTCAGCCTTGGTAATCGCCCCGCTTACCCGTCCGTCATAGGGCATGCTGGGGGCAGGAACCGAGCCAGAAAGCATCACCGACGATGCCGTCGCGTAGCTGTTGGCAGCAGCAGCGGCGGCCTGTTCCGCGGCTCGCTTCCTCTCAGCCCGAGCTCTGGCAGCACTGGTGTTAGCATTGACAGTGATGACTGGAGGCGGGGTCGTGCTCACAGTTCCGGGCGGCTGAGCTGGGTGGCGCTCGAAGTAGTGCTTGGTGCACATGTTGTCGATGCGACCGGTCTTGGAGCACTCCGGGATGATGCACTTCTTGTCGGCACCGTGAGTCACGCAGTAGCCTGCACGACGATCCGTCTTGTTGCACCCTTCAACCATGCATCGACGACCGCCACCGTGCGCACGGCACAGTCCACGTCCCTGAGAGCTCTTGGTGCAGTTGGGAACAGTGCAGCGGCTTCCTCCTCCGTGCAGCTTGCACAGTCCACGCGACTGCGCCGAGTTGTCACATCCCTCGTGCTGGCAGCGCTTGCCACCGCCATGGCTGATGCAGAAACCTCCACCCTGATCGCTCAGACCACACCCGGCGTATCCGCAGCGGCGGCCACCCCCGTGGCCCTTGCACAGACCGCGAGAGCGCACCGTGCGATCGCAGCCTGGTACGGAGCAGTCTTTGAGCTTCTTGTTCTTGCGAATACGCCCTCCGCTGCTCGAACCCGAACGAGTAGACGTCGAGCCACGCTTTTCACCACTCAACGTCGTTGCCCCCAGGCGGTTATCAACCATGCGGGTGTCAATCGGAGGCGGGCGTCCACCTGGCACGGCATTGTTTACCTGCAAGATGTTGATTCCCGTCACTTGTGCTGATCCCACAGAACTTGGCGAAATGGACACCGCGTTGCTGCCGCTAGCAGAGGCGGTGCTGTTACCATTGTTCAATGACAGCTCGTTCTGTCCCGTCGTTAGTCCAGAAACCGAGACACTGTCAGCGCCGAGACCATAGCTGACAGGGTTCGCATGAGGGAGGCTCGTGATACTATTTGACGCCTAATGTCCATAGAACAGAAGCATGTAAATACCTCAGCACAATTTCGACGAGATCAAAGTTAACAAGCAAGCGTACCTGAGCGCAAATTGGGCACGTTGTCAATCCTCCCCACGACTGAAGACACTGGGCGTGGAATCGGTGTCCGCAGTGACTGGCAACCCTGTCACTGTGGGCACCGCTGCACAAACTGCACGAGTCTTCACTGTTGGTGGTGAGTTGAGATGTCGGTGGTGCCAACGACGGCGGGTACAGCGAGTTCGCATTGACCGATGTCGTAGTTGAACCATCCGAACCGAGACTCACCATCGCCATGGACGTCGTGGAGCTCGCAACATCTGAGTAGAGCGTCGTCGGGTGCGTAGCATCAAGCGACTTCGAGATAGACTGCTGCTGCTGGTGCATGAACGGCAGATGGTTACCATTCGAAGAAGCGCCAGTCGAGATATCTACGCCTCCGTCCTTCAACCGCGTCGTCAGGGAAGACCCTGGACCACTCGGACTGAACTGCGGCATGCGGGATCCAGCACTAAACATTCCACTGATGCCACTGCTCATGCCCCGTCCCATACTGGAAGAAGCAGCTCCGGTCCCGTTAGCATCGAAGCTAGTCCCCATCCCGGCCGCGGCACTGGGCGGCACCAGATCCAATGAACTATGCTGCGTCGACGGTTCCTGTGTCCGTTGCTGCTGCTGCTGCTGCACCTGCTGCTGCGAGTAGTACGGAGCTCCACCGCCGTACATGTTGGAGCGCTGGTACATCGGCTGCTGCTGCGAGCTGCTCGGAGTCGTCTTGAGCTGAACCACGTTGCCGGGACGCTCGACGCCGTGCACGTAGCCGCCACTGGAGCTCAGGAACGAGTCGGTGGCCACCACATTGTACGGCTGCCTGAACTTGCGGTCCCCCGCGTCCTTGAGTCCGATATGTACGTGCTCGTGCGGCATGGCGTCAGCAGAAGGAGGCGCCTGTGGGTTCGTGGCCGAGCTCACCAGCATGCCCAAGGGATTTGTCTCGCCGACTTGAGCGTAGCCACCATGGTACTGCTGCTGCTGCTGTTGCGGTTGATGCTGTTGTTGTTGCTGCTGCTGCTGCTGGTAGTCTCCAGTGTTGCCGTAATTCTGCGCGTAGGATGGGTATCCGTATGGCGCAGCGTAGGACTGTTGCTGCTGCGGCTGCGTCGAATACTGCTGACTCGGCGGCGCGTAGTCGAACTTGGCTCCGTTGTTGTTGTTTCCGGCCCCTGGCCGATTGTCCGCTGGGCTCTTGAGGTGCGAGAAATTGGCCGCCGGCGCGTAGGGCCCCGCGTGGTAGTCGATCACCTGCTGCAGACTCTGCGGCGACTGGTACTTTGCCGATCCCAAGCTGTTGACGCCGACACCGACTCCGCCACGAGGAGGAACTCCTTGTTGGAAGCTGCAATAAATAATAAAAATAATAACAAATGGATTAGCCACCAACCGATTCGAGCGCGGGGGCAAAAAAAGTGTCGGAGCTCGCAAGGCTTGTTGGACGCTTTGGGCCTTGGTCGTCCGTCCCCCATTCCTCGAGAGAATGGTCTTCCGCTCCCCTCGTCCCCGTTCTCCTTTTCAGCTGGTCGAGCCTGGGGTTGAGTGTAGACGAAAAGTTACCAACGGCCTTCCGTCTCACGAAGAGGGGCGAGGAGAGG
>JAIKVE010001227.1:0-12944 GCA_024679115.1 Phytophthora pistaciae
CTGAGAGATGCGAGGGCAGCCGCCCCACAGAGCTCTCCTAACGAAGTCCCCCTACCTCTACCTACCTCCTACGTACAGTCCGCGTCGCCGCTCCTGTCGTCAATACTCCTCTTTGTCCTTCGCCCGCCGTGTCTTCTCTCCTCGCGATCTTCGATCGTGTCGACGTCAACCAGAAGCTCGCAGCTTCAACTCCTCCGGTGGTGGCAGCTCCTCCCGCCACGAACTCGCCACTACTCGCTCCCGACCGAGGTGCTGTACGCCACACCATCGGCTGTGAGGTCAATGGTCACTGGCGCGCGGTTGCCTAGTGACGTCGCGTGCTCTTGGCGATGTAAGAGCACGTGATGTCCACAGAAGCTAATTCAGTTCGAACGCAAAGATTTTTGTTGTTGACTTTTTATCTTTATAATGCTTCACGCGGCCCGTGCGCCACATGCGCACCTCCAGCTGAACAACGCTCACGCTGCCGGCGGGTTCTTGACGCGCAGCAGCATTCCTCGAACGGGCCGCACATCACGTTCTTGAAGTCCTTGCGCAGTGTAAGCCCGAGTTTGGACCCCGTCGGAGTACGGACGCGTCGGCTAAAGTGGCCCCCGAGCCCATGACCAGGTGACACCACCCGCAGCACGGGCAACGCCGATGTTCATCACCTGCTGCTCGGCATTCTTCAAAACCGCTCGGTGTGCGACGCCGCCACACTAAGTTCATCACTTCATCGCTGCGCAGCAGTTTCGACACCCAGGCATCGTCCTCGACGTACGCATCTTGATGAGAGTCAAATTGCCCAGCGCACGGTAGCCGTGCGCTGGTGCACCAACCTGCTTCGTTCGCGCTCGACGGTGCGCGCATCAGACCTCCCAGAGAGAAGCTCGAGTCTCCGGGGATGGCGAATGAGTCCTCCGCCGTCTGCTGCAGGATACGACAACAACTATCGTCAGGGCTTCTCCCTTCTAGTCGACTCGAGTGCATGTAGCACACATACGCACCCGTCGGTCTTGCTGTTGCATTTGTCCAGCTTCTTGAGGCACAGGTGCACGAAGAGCGTGCTGTAGATGACACGGTCGGCATTGCCCTGGTCTCCAAGTTGGTAAACAGCACGTTGGCGCGGAAGAGCGTGAGGATCTCGTGCTGGTCCTCGGGCGCGGGGGGAGCGGGTCCTTGCGCGCGCGTCTTGATGGGCAGGATGGCACAGTCGCAGGCCTCCTGCGCCTGCATCTCGTTGAGCTCCGAGTCATAGCTACGCCGGCATGCTGCTCGATTATCAGAAAGCGATTCTGCGACGCCGTAAGCTGATTAGGGAGGCGCAAAACACGAAAATTGGGACCTCGACGCCAGACCCTACAGCAGCACCTCGCCGGCAGCGGTCAGGCTACGCCGCGGACGCTTTTCCGAGATACTTCTCTGGTCTATCGACATTTCATGACAACTACAATAACTTCACTATTTGTACTTCGTTTTCGGTAAAAATACCACCAAAAGAATAGACATCTTTTGCCCACGTAATTTATGCGTTTTCGAGCACACGTTCTCACACAAAATACGGGAAAGTCATTCGGTAAAATTGCAGAACGACATACTGCTTATCATGATATACCTTTGACATATAATGTTTTATGGAAACAGTACATAAATTAATTTATCGAGTTTCAATAGTAATTTTTCGAGTTGTACAAATAGACGGCATGCGCATCAACCGCACGACCTCGGCAGCGCCGCTGTGCTTGTATCGAAGCCGAACGAGGAGTATTATGCTCACTTGTCCTTGACCATAGAAGATGAAAATTGACGTGTTGCAGCCTTAGTTAAAGCCAAGATCTTCCCGGTCAGTTGGGCTAAACATATTTGTGCTATCGCCACACAGTTATGATATAGTTCCATACCTGACCGCAAGGCGGTCAAAAACTCGTTGTAGGCCTCATAACCAACAGCTTGACTCTGAACAGTCTTCTGGGTATCCCTTTTAATCGCATCCCTCAACGCACTTGGTGCAGAACGTGATCTTGTGCTGGATAGGCTGTTCGTCAAGCGCGATAAAGCTGATCCGCTTGTGAATCTTGCATGAGTAGTACACACGCATGACGTATTGTGCTTTGCAGACTTTTTGGCACTTCGGACTGTAACTCGTACGACTTATCGAGCACGACTTGTTGATAAATCGTACTCGAGTACGAATTGTTGTAACTCGAGGATGGTCAACCAGCACTAAGTAGTGCACAAACGCCATCTCCTGCATGATCTAGCACATCTAGCGCGGATTAGCATCCTTTTGGCACTTTTAAAAAGTGCCATTTCCGAGCCAAATCGGTTTGGAAACACGATTCAAGCAACTCGCATTCACAGCCTCCATGATTTACCGCTAAGTACGAACACTAAGTAGTGCACTAAATAGGAGGGCAAACTGGATGCTAAGCATAATGCATGCTGCAGAATAATGTACTCTGCAAACATGCTCGAGCTTTTGACACCAACGATATGTATATATTGCAAACGCGTCCGTTGTTTGCTGCTCTAAGTAGTATAAGTCTACGTTAACACCAAAAGCCCTTCAAGGAATCTGCACGCGGTACCGGTTGTCTATCGATCTTTCAAGTACGCCGTAAGGCGTATTAGCTAGAAAAATATTTTCAATGAGAGCAGATTTGGTCTTCGTGCCAGTCAGCTTTTACATTTCCGAGTGGCTGCATGATAAACGGATAAGAATCGTCTGACTCTACGAACACGTTAAACTATGCTGAAATCGCAAACAAGGCGGAAACGCTAGCGCGGCGGTGCTTGTGTATAGACGATGGGGTTCAAGACCCTCACCTTCTTAGAACGCGTGACGAAAGACCCATTTCGGGTAGATGGAGCTGGTCCTGGACCGAGTGTCAACGCTGGAGCATCCACAAGAGTTTCTTCATCTGCCCGATGTACACGTAGCTCGAGGCCCCCCGGTGTCAACACTAAAGGTTTTTACTTTTATGTTTTTGAGGTTTTGCGGGAAAACGCTGGGAACACTCAGGACGAGAGCAGCACCAACCCGACTTCCTCTCGCCACCTCGGACGACTCAACTATAGTGTAAACGCTTGATCCTAGCGCTAGGGGCCATCAACTAGAGTCGGAAAGCCCGCGTTGTACTTAACCACGCTGCTGGCCTCGATTCCCTGTCGAAGATTGATATTCGTGCCTAATTGAATATACGTGGGCAAAAAGTGTCGTTGGCAATTTTATAATTTACGATACTCAGGGAGACAGCAGAATCCGTAAAATACGTGAGCAAAAGGTGTCTAATGCTTATCTTTACGGCTACGAAACGTCCATTTCTAAGCCAATCGTCGCTCGCGTAGAAGAAGATAATTTGACTTTTCGTGACAAAGATTTTGGACCCAGTGAGGTTTTTTGTCGTAACTCTCTGAATATTGAGCGATATTTACCGAGACTTTCTGGATTCATTTCTGTTAACCCAGAGCACTTGAGCAATGTTTGAGCAATGTTTGAGAGCATCGAAGCTCTTGTATAGCGAGCAATGCGTTTCCTACAAATCGAGGTTTAACATGTGGTTAATAGTATTAATACACCTGCGTAGCAAACGACCCCAAACACGTAACCTTGCAAACGTGTCACTCATTCGTTGTGTTCTCCGTCTCGCACTTACCCGCGGCGGGCCATCCTGTCACTGAAAGGAGATGTCAGTAGGCAGTCCCCTGGAATAGTGAAGGCGCCAGGATGTCGCACTACCGTCGCCAGAATGTCGCTCGATGACAAACTCGGCTGGGCCGTCTAACACAGTTCTTCGAACTGCGAACACCACATTCTATTACAGGAGTCATACAGTTTTTCTAACCATCTTTTTTTTAGGCTTTCACACAGCATTCAAATGGACCAAATTCCTTAAGAAGCTTTTTATATTCTTGTCTCTCACGGAACCATGTCTGTTTCATCAACCAACGGCAATATGATAAATCCTGTAGCATTTCATAAAATGAGTTGTACTTGGAGTTAAACGATAGTTTTTCACTATGAAGTGCAACTTCCT
Source organism: Phytophthora pistaciae (assembly GCA_024679115.1). Taxonomy (NCBI): domain Eukaryota; phylum Oomycota; class Peronosporomycetes; order Peronosporales; family Peronosporaceae; genus Phytophthora; species Phytophthora pistaciae. The sequence continues at coordinate 4,017 of JAIKVE010001227.1, forward strand.
TTTCACTCATAGTCAACGGAAACCCATTTCTAGGAGCCCCAATTTTATTCATCCAAGAAATATGTTGATCATTCGTAAAATGCGATGTAAATACGAGATATTTGTGTTTTGTTTAAACCCACATGGACAGATATTATCTTTTGGGTTTTCTCCTTTTAGAATAGGTCTCAACATATCTTCTGTTTTTTTCAATATCTAATATAACTGGAAAGACTATTTCAACATTCTTATAAAATACAAATTGAGACACAATTTCGAAGTGCAATGGATATTTTCAAGTTCAAGATGAAAATAGCTTTTGAGGAGATGCAGCGCAGATGAAACCAACGCAGAAGTGCTAAGGAGCAGTCGTAGCAGTCGTGCCGTTAGTTTCAGATTCTCTGTCTGCCGCTTAAGCCCTCCTGCTTCAGCTTTCAGCTTCCAGCACTCCGGATCATGGTGCGCCTAACCAGCCGCTCCTTCCTGCATCTGACCCCTGAAGTTGTGGACTTCGAGGAAGATTACCCGTTCTACGCTAAGGTCCTGCAGCTAGGTTCGGAGGAAGTGACGTTTCGCAGCTTGGAGGGATGTGAAGGGAGTGTCGACCGCGCCGTCGCCGAAGAACATGTGGTCCTTGCGAGTGAAGTGACCCGAGCAAGTCAGACGTCGCTGCTACGTCGACCCGTGTCCGTCACGCTAGCTACCGAGGTTCACTACGGTCAAGTGGTGGCTGCTGCCAACAATCGGCTCACGATCAGGTCCGGGGACCACGAACTGGTGGCGGCGGCAGCCGCAGTGGCTGTAGTACCGCCCATTATTGCGCTACTCTTGGGGGACGTCGAGTTCAACAGGGATGAATGGAGCCCTAGCGACTTACAAGGCATTGAGCAGCGCATTCTAAACCGGGTGCTCGGTACAGGTGGTGGCGCTGTTCGAATAAAATCTCGGAGATTCTGGATGGTTTGATGAGCGAAGAGAGTCACCCTGTTGGTGACAAGATGTGTCGGTGGATTGACCCAAAAACAGGGGAGGATAACCGTTTTCCACTGCAACATGCCATTGATTTCGCGTATTATGTTGATGGAGGGGTCGTACCGGTGCCAAGCAGTGTGGGTGACTCGTTTTGCAGACTTGCCACGCCCCAAAACCCTTCAAGCACCTCCGAGCGGTCTCGTAGTTCCGTCCGGGATGTTCAAGCGCTGTTTGACCCGTTCGCAGACGACGACGACTCGCCCCAAGACGAAGTCGGTCGTGGAGTTGAAGACGGTCGAATCGCATCCACCCCTACGGCCGCTGCAAAGCGTCAGCAGTCGCCCAGGACTGCAGAAGTCGACGATGGCCTCCCACCGACTAAGCGGCAATGTGTTCGGGCCGCGCTAGATCAAGATGCACTGATAATCGCAAGAATTAGCGACGATTCAGACCTTCTTGAGCGGTTCTTGGCGATTAGAAAGGAAGCCAAAGCGAAGGAACAGCCCGACTCTCACCACGAAGGAGATGGCGGTAAGATTGTTACCATGCAGAATCCATCTCAGGCTACCAAAGACAAGAAATCGTCGAAATACGCGTTTGCGCCGTCTGAGGACCAAGTCCTGGTTCACGAGCGAGTCACCTCGGAAAAGCACAAAGGTAAGTCTGCGAATGTGTTTTGCAGAAATTTGGTTCGGTCCGAGCACGTGGATTTCAAAGCTGTACCCGGGATCTGCACGCGGGTATATGATGTTCGATTCGGTTCTGGAGGTCTCTCTATTCGACACTTTGCCAGACTTTCTCGGGATGAACGTGTTGCTTGGTTGGAGTCAGGCGGATCCAATTTCGAAAACCTGTCTGCGACGGCGGAGTTTTCGGCGGCATCGCCGGCATCACGTATCGAGGATATCGTGGACTCCGCTAGGGTATTTCTTACATATGCCCGCGAGTTTTGTTGCGCCGAGTTAATTAAACTCGTTGAGCGTATTGTGAAGTTCGTGGATCACACTCTGTCGCAGGTATCGTGGACTCCCAAGGAGCTTTCGAGCTTAGTGTTTTGGGTCAATGACGTGCTAGAAGATTTTCGTACAGCAGCTGAAGAAGGTAGTGAGCTTCGAGCAGTACTTCAGCGCTGTACAACAGACGACCGACTGCTGAAGGATGTGATGTTCGTTAAGGTGCATCGGCAAGTTGAAAGTGTGCGGCAGGAGCTGCTACCAGCTCCATCGCGTACCGAGCGCCACGCAGAGTCGGGTGCACAGTCCCACAACAGCCGCAACCACGATGGTAAGAAGCGATTCGGGCGGATCCCCAAAGAAGTGCTTCGTAAAATACCAGTACTGGTCGACCCCGCATCAGGCAAGTCGCGTCGATTGTGCATGCGTTTTCTCTCACAAGCAGGGTGCGCCGTGGATGGTGATGGTAGCTGCCCAGCGAACACGCGCACTTCGTCCCCAAGCAACTCCCAGCGATGGTCAGAACTGAGATTGGCAGGCGCTTCGGGGGCTTGAAGGACGAACACAAGCAATTATGAAGCGAGAAGGCTGGTCCTTCAACGTACCCATCACGAGTACAACGATACATGGCCAATTCACTGTCGGCGCGCCAAGGGAAGCTGTTAGAGTGGCGGCGCTGGATCAAGTAGGAAGCCATGTTAACGCCACAATCAAATCAGGTGATGGAGTACAAACTGTGTTGGACCAGCCTAAATTACACGGTCACTCAAGGTTCACGCGCGATTCTCATACCGTGAGCACAACAACGAGCAAGACTGGTGAGGTAATCTGTGTGCAGTCCGCGGAATATGTCGTAAATCAGAAGACACCGCTGACTGTAGGTTACACAGGTAGTCGTCAATTGATGCCTTGTGGTACTCCAGAAGTCGATGCAATGAGCAAGACCAACAAGGTATCCTGCGCTCGGTTAGCTGGCCAGCCTTCAGTCTTACCAGCGTTGAAGAGGCTGCCGGTGGAGGGTGCACGCGGTTGTCGGTTGAGGCCTTGCATTCATCCACATGTTCGTTTATCGTTGGGTTCGGCGCACAAGATACAATTGGTTTTGGAAGAAGAACTACTTCGGGCCGAATCTCAAATTTCGATCCTGCATCGAAAACGCGGGTACATTAGCGCGAAGCACCAGGTATCTCCGGTCTACAGCATTAACAAAGTAGCCTGCGAGTCATTATCCTCGGCCATTCGCACGCACAATATGTCCCTCGAAGAGACCACACGATTTGTTTGGGGAGAAGACAGATTGGACAGTAGACCAAACAAAGCAATCGACCCCACTTGGCTACGGACCGTACTTTACGGCTACGAACATCTCGATCTGCTCGTGCAAATTGCTGAAAACGGCATCGACGTGAAGTGGCGTCAAGGACCTAAACCGCGGCGACCACCACCGAAGAACCATGGATCCTGCCGCCGATACTTGGCGCTGTAACTAGAAGTATCCGCGATGGTCAAGCGTCCGGCCGATATATGGTGGTCGATGATGACATGCTTGAACGATGGCCCGAAGTCATCTGTAGCCCGCTCGGAGCTGTTGAGAAGAAAGGTGTTGATCCCATGGAGGAGGTGCGCACAATCCATGACTTATCGTTCCCAAAAGAAGACTCCGTAAATGCGGCATTCGTCGCTGAGTCAGTGCCTAAAGTGCGGTATGAGTCAGTGGTAGTCATCGCTCGGCGCATTGAGAATTTCGCTCAAGCGGGACACGCGGGGCGCATTCGTGTTCTCAAGGGTGACGTCAAAAGTGCTTTCCGCCACCTACGGACCCGCGCAAATCAAGTCTTCCGAATGGCGGCACACCTGAAAGAGCTGGGAATTCTGGTGATCGACATGTCGGCCCCTTTCGGCTGGTCCGGTTCGCCCCCGTGCTACGCGCTTTTCGGCCGAGCCATTACGTGGCTTATGGGCATCAATTCACCCGCCTCCGTCTCCGACTCAAGCGACTCAAACCCGTTTTTCCCTTACGAGTGGGTAGACGACCACATATTGGTCGAACCCGATGTTGACCGACCGGTTAGAGCTCGCCGAAGCAACCCTTCGGCACGCTATGCTAGCCGTCTTAGGGCCTCGCTCGATCAATGAGGCGAAATTTTCAGAGTGGAGCGTTGAAATCGTGGCACTGGGCCTACTGTGGAACACGGAGCGGTGCACGGTGTCAATACCAGGAGATAAAATTGCAAAAGCTCGAGATCGCGCCAAGGCAGTAGAGCAGCGTGGTGCCGCGTCGAAATCAGAATTATTCAAGCTGCTGGGTTCACTTCGCCACGTTGCTAACTGTCTACGTACAGCTAAGCCTTTCTACCAACGACTTCAGTCGCTGTGCTCATCGGCACCAAGGTTCGGTAGAATCAAACTTTCCGCAGGGGCAAAGACAGACCTGGTTTGGTTTCGGCACATTTTGACTCATGGTTGTCTTGCCGAATTACCGCTTTCGATGTTTGGAGAGTTGCCGGCACCGGATGTTTATATGGATGCGTCCAACCTAGGGCTAGCCGTGCTCAATCCGGCCTGTGATGAGTTTATCCAGATTCAGTTCGATAACGAGGAAAAGTCGCTCATCAACAAGGTTGGCGAGGGCAGGGACGAATTTTCGATCAACGTGAGAGACCACCTCAGCATTGCCCTTGCACTGTGGTCATGGGGAGCAAAGTGGAGCACGCAGGCACGCGGCCGCACCATACACATCAAATGCTGGAGTGATAATGCTGCAGCGGTGAGCTGGTGCAATCGTCTGCACTCCGGCAATGCCTTTAGCCAATAAATAAATCGGGCAATTGGACTTGCCGAGGTGTACTTCAATCTTCGGGTATCCGCTGACCATATTCCGGGGTCGACGAACTGGATGGCCGACGCAGCCTCCCGCGCTTGGACCGAACCTTACAAAGCTCGCTGGACTAATTTTTCTACTTGTTGGATGCAGACACCAGTGCCACAGGAATGCAGGAAAATTTACATCGACTTCTCGAATCTCTTCAGTCCGAGTCACTGGCCAAGACCTCAAAAACCAAGTATGCAAGCACGTGGACTCAGTGGTGCACATGGTGCGAGCAGCTGCACTTCTCGAAATGGCTGCCAGAAGATCCCAGGAAACATTCCTATCAGCTCGCCCTATTTGCCACGTATTGCTGGCGATTCGGCTGGGGAAAAGCGAGATCAGGAAATTCTGCCTCCACCGTGCTCTCTAAAGTCAGCCATATCGCGTGGTATCATAGGCGAACGCTGGGATACAACGTCGGCCTTTTGCCGGGCCATCAACTCGCAATCACCGGAATGCGGCGAACCGACCAGGCAAGCAAACCTAAATCCCCCGTCACAAGTGAAATCCTCAAGCGCCTACATGAGCTCCTCGATTTCTCAGAAGCCCAGCACCGAGTCATATGGGGGGGCTTCGGTGCTGGGTTTCTTCTTTGTTCTGAGAAGGTCTGAATATTTGGCTCTCGGCTTAAAGGTGCACGACTACGCAATTCGGAGGTCGGACGTCAAATTTGTAGACGCCCACGGCCACGAGGCTCAAAACCTGGCTAATGTCGTCACAGTGGTGCTGCAATTTCGCGGAAGCAAGTCCGACCAGTTTGGCGTGGGAACTTCACGAGAATTAGCGAGGTCTGGTCATCGCTGGTGCTGTCCTGTACTAGCGGCGTGGTATCTAGTCCGTCACCATGAATCACTTGGGATTGATGCAGACGAGTTGCTGTGCAAGGTTGATGCGTCTCACAATTGCAAGTATCGCACGTGGTACGTGGTGAGAGCGATCAAATCCGCAGCTCGCCTGGCGGGACATAATCCCCAAGACTACGCCTCACATTCTCTTCGCAGTGGTGGTGCGACGGCCCTCTTCAATGCTGGTTTTGATAGCCTTGCCGTGAAGCTCTTTGGGAGGTGGAGGTCCGACGCCGTCGAGCGTTACACGAGGATCAGCGGGCAATTGACATCGCGGATGGCGTCGCAAATGCTGCAGAAGCCCACATTGCATCAAGTTTAGGGGCATCCCCCACGCCCGATACCCTGGCAGTGGTGGTGCTACAATGCATCTTCGTCATCATTGTGCCACAAGTGGCACGCCCCCTGAATCGTGAGCAACTTCGACTGAAAATGACACTTTTTTCTTCTCGGAGATTTCGAAGACTGCTTCCCATTTTTTAATATGAATTTGCACATGACTATGATATGTGTTTATATACTTTATAGTTTCGTCGCTTAAAATAGGTCGACTTTTTATTATATTTTCAGAATGTGTTTATATACTTTATAGTTTCGTCGCTTAAAATAGGTCGACTTTTTATTATATTTTCAGATCCTCTTATTTTAATGTTAATTGTAGGTTTGGTTCGTTCTGATGTAAAACTAGTTTAGATGATTTAATGGTGTTAATTGATGTTTTAGATATTGTTTGGTCCTTTAGGATTTTTAATTGATATGACACGATGTTTTTGGTCGGGTTGGGGTGACGCCCTCCCGGTAGACGGCGCCGAGCTGAGCCTCGGCGTCGCTCTGCGGGCGCTGCCTTCGGGCAGCGTCTAGTCCCTTGCGGGAACTGTGGGGACGTCTCTGTGGGCAAGGTGGTGAGGTGGCTGCAAGCTGTGGCCAAGGACTCGCCGCGCAGAAGGCTTCGCTGCGCGCTATGACCGGGTCCGCCGTAGCGGGCGGGCTGTTAACGGCATGGCCCAGGAAGATGAACTGGACGCACGACAAGACCAAGGCGTAGGGCGGACTCCCGACTGGGACTCGGCAATCAGCACGACGGCGGGCGCAGGATTCAGCGAGAGGAGCGCAAGGCACAAGAACAGATACTACAGATCAAGGCGCAAGGCTACGCTGGACATGCTAAGGACCGATGAGCAAGACGTGCAGAACAGATACTACAGATCAAGGCGCGGACGGCTGAGGACATCGATCGGCGGCAGGACCTACAACTACCAGACGTTGACGAAGAGACCCGAGAAGGAGAGCGACGCAGCGAGCTCCATTTTCGCCAAGGACGAGGAGGAGGGAGGGGGAGCACGGAGAGCCTCACATTTCCTGGCGTATGCGGAAAAAGGTACACTGGTACATCGTACCCACTTGTGGGTACAGTACCGGTTTGCCTCACCTGGTTTACGCTTTTAGCTATGTAGCAACACAGAGTCTAGCCTAGTGTAAGCTTAGTTGGGTTACGCGAAACACGCAATACATTACATACATTCAAGACATCTATCGCGATTTGCCCACCTTTCGCCGAGGGTAGGCGACATCATGGCCGAGGGCGAGCAGCGCGAGCGCGAGGCTCACTCCGTGCGTTCACCGACCGCCAACCCCCGCCGATTAGGCGGGGGCGTGTCTGCGCGAGCGAGCGAATGCGAGCGCTGCAACCCGATATTTTTTTTTTTTCAGACACAGCGCCTGGCCGAGTCGAGGACTTCGGAGCCGGGGTGGGGCAGGCCGCGTAGCGGCGCCCCCCGAGCGAAGCGAGAGAGGGGCGGGCCCACGGTCAGAAGTCCGCAGACGAGAGCCAACGCGCTAGTGTCCTACCCAAAGTACGTCATCCCTCCCGAAAACGCGACCAAAACACCAGATCAGACCCGCATACGACCCCAACGGAAGTCTACCCTAAAGAACGAAGCATGACTAAGATCTCACTGTTGCTGAACAGAGTACAAACGAAGGATTCGACGCTACGCTCCTGGCATTTCGACGATCTCCATTATCGTTGCTGTGGCCTCTGAAGAGAACCGAAGCATCATGACCTGGCATTTCGACGATCTCCATTATCGTTGCTGTGGCCTCTGAAGAGAACCGAAGCATCATGATGGCGCTAGTGGTGGTTTTGGCCTTGTTGCAGTTTTTGGTATTCGATATCCAGGACTATTGTAACAAATTGATCGAGGAAGCGGAAGGACGAGTCCCTGCGTTGCTACAGCAAACAAACATTGGTCGCAAGGGAAGAGGTCTAGGCTCCGTTCTTAAGGCTTAGCTTGACGAATTAATGAAGAAACCATGGTCTTGCCGGTTAAACCGGGATTGCGTACTATGAAGGCGTCAATGTGGGGGTTTTGTCCGAGGTAGTCGATGATGATGATGCCGCCTCCTCCTCGAAGTCGCTCAGCCACCACTGCACATACTTCTGTGAGCGTTTTGCTCGGCAATTGTTGGTAAACGCAGTGGGGAATATGCCCGTCCGACACACGGGGCAGTGGAACTCGAACAGCAGCCACTGGAAAATGCACCCGCGGTGGAACGTGTGGTGGCACGGCAACTTCACCTGCGAGTCGTCCGAGTCCGCATCGGTGGACTCTGCAGCGGCCACGGGGCTGCCCACGTCGCTGCCCTCTGTATCACAACTCTCTGAGGCGCGCTGCGGGGGCTGGTTGTCACCACTCAGACAGATCATGCACTGCGTGACGCACTTGGGTCTTGGTTATCTGATACGCCGGTGGGGGTTGCTTCTTCCTCGTCTGCGGCGACTTGGAGGCTGTCGACGAATATCTGCAGCAGAGAGCGTCTGCCCCCTGGTTCCGTCACGCCCAGGAACTTGAACACTTCGGTCGGTAGGTTGTCGCGGGCGTGCATGCACTTCATGACGCTGCCAGGCAGAAGAACACTTCGCAGCAGGTGAGTCAGCACGTTCCTGAACTTGCTGCTCGCGGCTGGCGATAGCGCCGTGACTCGAGGACATGACGGCGAGTCGCTTCTTGGGGAAGTAGGCCGCCACGATATCTCGCAGAGCCTGGCAGGACCCGGAGCAGTTCGCGTCGTGGCACGTCCACTCGTTGTCGAGCTTGGCCCGAAAGTCGACGAACTCCGAGTACCGGTAGGCCACAGTCCACGATTTCTTGGACGTCACGCTGGACACGGTGCAGTTGTAGACGACAGCGTCGGCTTTCGTGGAGGTGGACGACACGTCCACGAGCAGCGGCAGCTCTTGCTGCACGTGGTAGCGCAGGTTCTCGATGGTAAACCACCGAATATGGCGCTTTGAGGCGCCGGGGATTCT
>JAIKVE010001228.1:311-12941 GCA_024679115.1 Phytophthora pistaciae
CAGCATAGCTGTATAGCGTCAATATAGCGAAGACTGTGGTATGAGGGCTCATGCTGCGTTCTGGGCCTTCGTAAGGGCAAAAGGGACCACGTTGGGTGCGAGGACAATCGCTGAGAATGCGGCGGAAGAGAGCAGGTCGGTACCACCGCAGCTTATGGGATGCCTTGTTACCAGAAGACAGGAACGCGTACTTCGAAGCCCACGAAGATCACACATTTCCTCTGGCTGAAGCCCCTAAAGGAATCTACGACGAGCGCAAGGATCGAGTCCCTACATTTGTCCCAGTGACGTCGCCTCAGTTGGTACACTGCTCGCCAACAGACCGCACCGACATCGACGTGGCGGATGGAGCTCTGCTGGGCAGAATTGGTCGGTACAAGGAAGCGAGTACGAACTACGTTGCTACTATTCGTACGGGTGAGCTACTGCGCCTCTCGCAAGCATGCAGGTCGTCGGGCGAAGCCAAGCATCGGTCTCAACGATACTGAGCTGCCTAGTAAGCGACGTAGGTTGACATGTACCAGGGGACAGCCGAAGCTCTGTTGTTGGTGCAATTCGAGAGGCGGCTACAGCTATCGAAGCCGCAACAACTGTTGCCTTGTTGTCATCGGAGGATGAAGTGTCCGACATGGTGGCCAAGTGTCGCGATGACGAGTTAGGAGCTCGACGCAAACTGCACGAGGTGATTGCAGCAGGTCGCGAAGACAAAAGCTTCTCGGACATTTACTTGACGCGGGACCAACATCCAGCTAAAATGCAAACGTTTTCCGCGTTAGGGTGGCTCGACGTGGAGGACGTCATCTCGTATATATCTGCAAACACGCTGCGTGATGGTAGCGAGGAAGCCGAAGCTGGCGATAGCTCTATCCGCCCGGCCAGATCCAAACGAAAAGGCAAAGCCAAACGGCGTCGAGCCCGGAGTAACTCTAGCAGTTAGTTATTCTTTAAAAAAAATAGGCACCCCATTCGATCTAGCACATAATAATCAAAGCCCTTGGCGTGTTAACCTCAAGACGATGGCGCTCGAAAGGATGGCCAAGACGCTTCATCACCCGTGCTGCTCATTCGTGCACGCAGGTTCGATGTCACTGGCACCGACTCGCTAGAGCAAGAGAAGCATTTCCTTTTTCTGCCGGTTGACACGTGGAGGGACTAGGCAACCTTGCTCTCCTTCACCCCTTCAGTTCACCACTCAGGTGCTTATGTTCACCCCCTAGCACTTCATTTCTATTCTCAGGATGTTTGTTCACGGACAAAACTGTTAGTTCAGTACTAAGGAGTTTTAGTTCAGATCTAAGGCTCTCTCTCTGGAAGGCTGTTCAAGCCGTAAAGAAGAGCCCGAAGACGAAGGAACTGGGGGCCAAGCTGGAGGCGAAGGTGCTCAAGCAGTTCATCTTTGCTGAGAAGCAGCCGGTCGAAGTGGCAAAGTTGATGAAGGTGAGGGAAAAGACCGACGCGAACTGGAAGCTCTGGAAATCCTCACTGAAGGACAACAGCAAGTATCATCAGAGAGATCACGACGTAGATCAGCCGCTACGACCGACTGCGATCGATTTGCACGCGTCATGGTGTGCCACGTTGGCAAGTTGTTTTGGACCACACTGTCAAAACGTCGGAAAGTGGCAACACCAAAGTTTGCTGAGAATAACGAATTGAACAGTGTTCAATTCGTTCAATGAACACGTTGCAGTTTTCGATCATGCATCGTTGGCAATACAAAGTTCATTCAAGAATGTGCCCGTGTCCAGCTATTCATACTCATCTACGAACGAATCTGAAGCAACCAATTCGAGTTCGAACATCCACTGAGCCCGTGGTTAACCCGCAGTGAGTACAGATAAGTGCCTGAACAATACGTGTACGCAGACAAAAATTAGAAAATATCCAGCGAGTATTTTTTTATACATGTACGTGTGCTGCTGAAGCTTGCAGTCGCAGGATAACGCATGTACGTCGGGTTGGTTGTAGCAGACTTTTTCATACAGCCTTTTCCAATAACGCTGACAAGATGAGAACGGATATAGGTTAATATAGCAAAGAGCGCCATAATTATTATGAAGGTAGTTCACCAAAAATCTCTATTCGCTATTTAGTGCAGTGTGCTGCTTGTAGAACTTGACGTACGAGTCATACAGACCCTGGCCGCGTCGTTTTCAGCAGTCCCCTCGACCCGAAGCCACGCGTAGACCTTGCTGGGGTCCGTCTCACCCGCTACCCAACGAATGAGCAGATCATCCAGCAAGTCCGAAGCATAAGTCTTCGTACTGGGCACCTTCTCCGCGTCCAGCAGCATATTAGACAGGTGTGCGTCACTGAAGTGCTGCCTCAAGATGGACAACTCGTTCACTCGCTGGCTGGGGTTCTTCTCCCTAAAGTACGTAATGTACTTCTGCCATATAGGGAGAAGCGGGCTATCGAAGAGCTTATCCCCCGCCTTGTCCAGCTTCAGCAGAGTAAACACAGTGTCTGGGGCATCTCCCTTCTTGTTCCAGTTCAGGAACATCTCGGTGTCCAGTCGCTTGGCGATACTTTGAGTGTTTGGGCTCTTGCTTCCGTCCACCAACAACTTCGCCAATGTATCGGGTGAAAAGTGTTCCAACATTGAGGAGACCGCAAGACCTTCGCGTCTCGGGTACCTCTCGTTAAAGTCGTCCGAGTACTTGAGCCAAGAGACGAAGAGCGGGTTTTCGAGTAGCGTGTCCTTCTGCTTGGCGCTGTTGAATTTCAGCAGCGTAAAGACGCTTTCAGGCGATTTCCCAGTGTTCAGCCAACGCAGCGTCTGCTCCGCTTGCACCCGCCCTGCGATGACCTCCGTACTCGGGATACTCCGCGCTTTGATGAGCATTTCCACCAGCGTTTCTTCATCAAACCGATTCTTCAACTCCGAGTACATCGTCGCCTTCATGCGAGGATACTTCTTGTTGAACGTGTCCACGTACTTCATCCAGGTGTTTACTTGGGGCCTCTCAAAGAGCTTGAATTCGGCCTTGTTGAGTCGCAGCAGCCTGAAGACATCGTCGGGCGCTTCTCCCTGCGTCATCCAGCGGTACATCTGCTCGGTTTGGAGGCGTTTCGCACAAGTTGCCGTGTCCGGAACCAGCTTGGCCGCCTCAATGACTTGGCCAAGCCGTCGTCGCCGTAGTGAGCTGTCAGCGTCGTGATCAAGCTCGTCTGCTTCTTAGGGTTCTGCTTGTTGGCGAGCTTCATGTAGTTGATCCACTGCTGCAACTTCGGGTTGCTAAGGAGACCGTCCGCCGCCTTGTTCAGAGCCATCAGCTTGAACACGTCGTCCGCGCTCTCTCCTTTCGCGAGCAAGGCCTTGAGTTCGCCATCGATAGTGGTAGTCGACTTCAACGTGGAGGTAAGCGACTCCAGGCCCGACACAGGAATCGCTCTCTCTTCCTCGTCTGTCGTAGCCCTGTGGGACCTCAAGACCCTCTGGACGGGCGTATCGGTCCGGAGTTTGCCGGTGACTTCAGCGCTTGCGCCTACCAGCAGTAGCGAGGCAGAAGCTATGAGCACGAGTCGATGAAGACGCATGAGTGGACTTCCGGGTGTCTTGAGCTCCAAGTGGTGGTGGGGTGCTAACTGCGAAGTGACGCCGACGGAGACGACATGTGATTGTCCGGAGAGCAAATCGGAGGGCCTCTCCTGAACCCCATGCTTTGCGTGCTGATCGCGCGGTGGATGGGGAGAGGATCTCTATTACGCATGACCAGTACATTTACTACAGATGTTGGAAATGTAAGTAAATTATTGAGCCTACTTATAAGTAGATTAGCTAGGCAATAGTTAAATCAAGTCTAATTCATCACTCCCAATTTACTTATGAAGTAGATTAGCCCTAGGGTACTCACGTTTTTCAAAAATGCGTCCTATCCACTTATCTAGCTTAATTCCTCTCAGATGTCTTCTGTCAATACATATTGCATCATGCACACGTGTCAAAAGTTTACTACCGATAGCTCTTGCCCGGAGAGTGTTGACTGAGAAAGCGTTCTGTACGTTTTCGGGACGTACTGTACCTTCCAAGGATTTTATCATTACGATCTTAGAAGTATTGTATGTTAAATATAATTTCCAAAAAAAACAAACAACAACAAAAAAAACAGTAAGGTACTTATTACGTAAGATGATATTAAGTCTGCGTTCGACGGTGCTCCAACTTGTACTAGTAGCCTACACGTACTCCTAAAGAGTAACAATCCAGACTTCTGCGACCTCTTATAACGATGGGCGACGAGTCCCTTATCATTCGGCCACTAAGTTTCAACTGGTGCACCGCAAGTCCGGCGCGATGAAGTCCCATGATGAAGAAACACAGTGGGGCTCGTTTTTACCGTCCAAAGAAAGCAGCTCATCAGCGAATTTACACTTACGCCATTGTTATTGGTAAAGTGAAAGTAATGACTACGACTGCATGCAGTGAACAACAACTACAGTGTTTTGAAAAAAAAAAACTGTAAATGTTTAAAAACGTTTGAAAACCGAGATTCAAGCCTTTATACACAAAGTCATGTCTTCCGGAAAGAAGAGAAAATATGTTAAAGTGAGTGATACCAGGGGAGGGCAAGGATTCCTAGTAACGGGGAAGATGGTGGTATAATATTATAGTGATGCTGGGCGATATGCTACGATAATAATGTGACTACTATATGTAGGCGTCAGGTAACTCGTGAGGTGCAATCCCTACAACTCATGGTGTATATCGTGTAATTCTTTCGTATCGCCACGGTATAGGATAGCCTGGCCTACGTGTGAAGGCATTGTTTTGGCTGAAATATTTATATCGAAGTAATATCGATAAAATATTCCTGGCATTATATGAATATCATTGTTATTAAATTCACACTATTAATAGTACTAAGTACTATATTAGTTTTCAGCAATAACTACATTAATATTTTTTCCGGTACTACGAATTCTTGCGTGCATTCGGGGAGTTGATGTAGTCGATTAATGAACATATATTCTGGTGACATTGCCATTCTCCGAGAGGTTCGTAATACAAGTAATGGAAGAATGGTGATATTATATTATAGTGATAATATTATAATAATATTATAATATAATATTATTATGGGATAGCAGTGGCCGATAGGTCATGCTGCTAGGCAGCCCAAATCGGGTTAATTCGGACCTCAGTAACTGAGGCAAGTAAACTGAGGCCGGTAAACTGAAGCCGCGTCGATATCTGTCTTTCTGCATGGTAGTGACCCGCCGCCACTTTTGCCTACTAATCGTTGAGCAGGACTTCAGCTATTGTGCCACTTCGCTTTCTACCACAAACCAAGCAACCGCCCTAGGTACCTACCCATCTATCCGCCTTCAGCTTGCACGCAAGCTACAACAACACCGGAGAACCGCTCCACGGCCACTGTACTAACATGGAGAGGCTACGACAGGAGGGTTTTGACCAAATCTGTTGTTATCGTTTTGTGTTTAGTTTTGTAGGAGGCTGTTAATCATTACCCATGGGCGGCTCGTGGCATCTCTCGCGGCTGCTTTGCAGCCGCAGTATCTGCCCAATAATGCGAAAAAAAGTAGATATAGCATGTTTAGAAAGAGGTGGCAAAAAAGAGAAACAATAACCAAACGAACCATGCATGAGAAGTATGTGTAGCTTCATACATCCATGTATATATGGACGTGTGACCGCAGGGAATACATACTCTATGTATGTAGCCCTAAATGCATGAGACCAACCTTTAGAGACATTTAGTTTTAAATTCCAAAGCTGCTTGGGAATAAGTCCATACTGACCAACACCGGGGCTTCAACGCTTTGATCTCAATTTGAAGATGTATTCATGCATCCGTCTGCAGGTGCACCAGAAACACCTCCAGACAGAGCATACTATTACTTGGAAACCCTGGTTGCTCCCATAAAATTGCTATCCCAGCCTAAGCGTAGCCCTAGTATACGTGGTGAAGCTATCTTCCATTTACGTTTAACGAGACACTATTGAGTCCTGTAGGTGCTTCCGAATCAAATAATGATCCTGCAATCCCTTTTGCTACTGCTGGCATTCCTTTCGTTCTCCAACCTGTTGGTAAAGTGTTGCGAAATATCTGCTCTCTGGATCACGGTGTCCGAGTGTCTTGCCAATTGCCGTGATTTTACCAAAGCTTTAACGCCTTTTGTGGCCCTTTCCTTTAGTAAGCGGTTTTTGTAGCAGCATTCCAACATAGGATACTATTTTGGGTTCTACTCAAAATTGGAGTGGTCGATTGGTTCAATCAACCGCCCCCGAATCGCCCCGGTACTATCCTAGGCTATTTAGGCGCTGGATCCGTACTTATACGAAATGATAAGGTACATCACCGTTTCATAGGCATTTTGTATTGGGAGGCGATTGCAAGAACCGCCCCAGAAGTCCAAATTTGGCCGAAATTCACAATATAATATGTGTCACACAAGTGCTCGCGGCAGCAATGACGCCGAAGTTTGCTGAGAGTACCTTATCTCAAGGAAGAGGTTGACGGTAAATGCTGATGCAACTACAATAATCAATAAACAGTGTATTGTGCGAGTTGTGAAAGTGGAAGCTGTCGTGGTGGGCTAAAATATTGGATGAGAAGGTAAAAGAGGGTCTAGTGCGGTTGCCAAGCTTCAAAGCTTGCCTCAAGTGCCTTCAAGACCACAAACCCAAGCTATGGGTGTATATACATTATGTTTCTCACGGTTCGCAGGTATGTACTCTGCAAGTAAAACTAGCCAACCAGCGATATCTTCAGCTTTTCATATCTATCCAGAGGAGCTGTAGGTATTCCCTGAGTGGCTACAACTGAAAACCAAAGCGCTTTGATTCGATAAAATATTTTTTACATGCCGGTTTTCAGCAAGACTTTCGGGCGATATTCATACCTGCAATCTATAAACCTTCGAACCGTGAGAAGCACCACTGTATTGAGGACGATTTTTAGATTTCTGGGTTTGTCAAAGCAATTACCTCTACTTTGTACTACTTCAATTGGAGCATGTTGTCTTCATACTAGTAGTTTAGCTTGAATGCATTCTGCACTCACTACTTGGGAAGTTGTAGTTCCAATCAGACCCAGGAAGACCATTGATAGCTCCCCAGCTATCGTGGAAAAGGCCGCTATAGGTCGACGTCTAGTGTCACTGATCTTTCACAGCAAACGCACAAAGCTTCGGATTCTGAAGTTTAGAAGCCTACAAAGAACCTCGTCACGATTTCGGAGTTGTACGCGGCTCTTAGGCAGCTCATACACTTGTTTCGGATGAAGAAAGAGAGTGACTTAGAAAACGACACAACGATTATCGAATCATAAAAGCTTGCTCACGTGATCTAGTACTCATATCAATGCAATAACCTTTTTAAAGTTTTGCCAAGTAGCTGCTGGTAGTGAACATGAAAGGCGAAGTACAAAATACCGATGACTGCGGTGGGGCAGAACCGATGGCTTATAGCTTTAGATAGCGCTGCACTGCCCTTGAAGGCCGAAGACCCAGAAAGATAAACTGCAGATATCTAGGCTCGAGCACTATATGCAGAGGTTCGCTGACTCGGGAAGAATTCAAATCGGGTCACCGGCAGGTCTGATCCGCTTTGGATCTTGCGACCGAAAGTTAAGACCCATCCGAAAAGGACCCAAAATAGGACCAATCTGTAACTTTATGGGACCTAAAACAGGACCGAACCAATTCAGGGGGAAAATACCCTTTAAACTATATGCGAAAATGCGATATCGAACTTACGTAATATTGGAGGTATATTGCAAAAGCATCATGCAGGGTGAAAAAATGAAAAAAAAAGATAAAGCCGTTTGTCAACTCATCGCAGCTGATCAAGTGGTTCTACGAGTACGTCTTGTTGCTCCATTGGTCCTGGTGCTGGAAGTGCGTGCCGGTCGGGTCTGCCGTCTACCACGGCGAGCCTGACGCCGCTGAGCCCCCTGACGAGTTAACGGGACTGGCACTGGAAGTTGAACAACTCCTTGTTGAGGGGGGACGGCACGTCGATTTGTGATGTCGTTCAGCAAGCGGACGTAGCGCTGGGATAACCCGTCAATCATACCCACAAAAGCAGGCAGGCTCGGGTGTGGTGCTGCAATCGCAGCGTTTAACTCGCGGTTAAAACGCTCGAGTGGATTGTTGGTGCGACTGACAACTTGCAAGTCCATACCATGCACGTTCCACACATCCACGGGAAACAGGGTAAGCCATGTTCTACGGAAGTAGGCCCAAAACTGGGCCCAGTGTCGCGTCGAGTAGGAGATGCCTTCCTCGCGACAGCGTCGACGAATCGTTCGTTCGACGAACTGTAATCCGAGAGGGGCGACGTCTGCAGGCGGCACTACCGTGAGCATATCCAGCACACCAACCTCCATGGCAATGCCAATCTCGCGAACTGGCAGGTGTAGCGCAATCATCCGACGGCGAATGGCCTGATTCCATTGAAACAAGCAGCCAATTACGCGCGCTGTCGGAAAGTTTTCACCAACCGCATCAATCAGGGCTTGTTCAAAATCAACCGCAATTTGCGCTGGTCGAAGTGGTTGCCCGGCTGCATCCGCCACAAACCGGAACAGCCGGTTGTACGTCGGAATGATACGATTCGTCGTCAGCACGTAGACCACCGGTATAACGACGCGACTAGCGGCATCTCGAACCATCACCACCACACACTGGTGAAATGAGCGAGGCACCGACCGAAATGTACCGTCAACGAATAGCTGAATGCCGGGGTACCGGAGCAGCTCGAGCAGACGCGGGTGTGCCCACCCGATGATACGTTGAAGTTGGCCAGCCTCATGGTAGATGTGATGAAACTGGAAAAACGTCAAATCGGCTCTTGCGACTAGCGCAAGAGGTGGGACTTCAATGACACCGTGGACATTGCCACCGAAATGCATACGGCGCGTCCGGTGTACGCGCCCCATCATTTGTAGTCGCGTGAGCCCTCTGACCACCATCCCGTCGTCGCGTTGATAAAATTGCTGACTCACAGACTCCCAGATTTGCTGAGCTGTCATCCCTTGGTTTGTCATCGCGAGGCGGTCTGTCTCTGCTTCCATGCGTGTAGAGACGTCAACAACGGCTGCAGGAGCGACCACAGTAGCCCTGCGTGTATGGGCTACGAAGTTGATGTAGGCGGCTGAGGCGAACTCGTATTGCACCTTCCCTTTACAGCCGGTTCTTCGGTAAAAGCTGCATCGGTAAGCGATCCTCACGCGTGACTGGCGCGCGCGGGTGTACTGATACCCATTGAGATGAATGACAGTTGAATGCTGTCGGACATGATTGTCGTCTTCGTCAGCGTCGGCGCCGTCATTCCGCCCTGCTTGTTCCGCCCTTGGATCCATGTCGTCACCCGTGTCGTTTTCAGAGTCACCACCACCAGTCTGCCGCTCCTCGTGGTCCGCCCTTGGTTCCGCCCTTGGTATTGCCGTCTGCTCCGCCCTTGCGCTCCCCTCGCGTTCCGCCCTGGGTCTCCCCTCGTGTTCCGCCCTTGGTCCCCCCTCGCGTTCCGCCCTCGATTCCGCCCTTGGTTGTAGGGCTTCGCCTTCATCGTCGGTACGTAGTCGAAGACGCCTTCCAGATCCGCTTGCGCGTAGCTCGACGACCTCGATGCCGTCTTGCTGCCTGGGGCCACCTTCACCATCTCGATCCTGGTCAGTCACCAGTTGCTGGTCATCGCGGACGCCTTGAGATGACGAACGGGCCCCGCTCAACGCGAACGGCTGCCGATTACCTTCAACTTGGGCGTCTTCAGCTTTAACTTGGTCGTCATCACCGTCAAGATAGTCGTAGTCACCGAACTCCCAGTGTTGCGACTCCGACTCGTAGCTGTAGCTTGCCTCCGAAGATGTTCCGTCGCTCATGACGTGCGCACTGCGTGAATGCGAGTGGGCGAGGGTGGGGCTGTTGAGGGGCTCAGTGAAACTTTGAGAATGACTTGAATGTTGCAAGGCCCACAGGGAGCCTGGGCAGTTGCACATAATCGTACCGCCCTGCGAACGTACCACAATGTCACTTCGCAGACGCGCATCGTCCCTTATCTGCGATATGCCGTTGACACCGAAATAGACGGATATAGTTATCCCTCATCGAATCTTAAGCCCAGTCATTGTCTTCAGTTTCCCTTTTCGTTGTCCTTACGTTTACCATCTAAAGATTTGCAACAGTTGTAGTTATCCTCCGTGAACCAAGGTGGGTAATGCTTAGTATCCAAAGCGAGCATAGCTCACGGAACACTATTGCAGGTAGCCAGCCTTATAGCGCACACAGCCGAAGCTTGACGAACAACTCACACTGCAATGGAGTATGCCCCGAAGGACACAGTCGGCGACACATATTGTATGGAAATCGCGGTTCTTTGATCATCCCATTCACCAATCCAAAGCAAATCGATCCTTCTGCTATGTACTTTGTCGTAGCCAGCCTTATAGCGCACACAGCCGAAGCTTGACGAACAACTCACACTGCAATGGAGTATGCCCCGAAGGACACAGTCGGCGACACATATTGTATGGAAATCGCGGTTCTTTGATCATCCCATTCACCAATCCAAAGCAAATCGATCCTTCTGCTATGTACTTTGTCGGAAATATTTATTTTGAGAAAACGAAACAGTCTAGAAATGCTCCTATATGACTTTTCGATAATAAAAACTTTCATAACAACGCATCGCCTATGTAGTAAAAAAAAGCATACGAACAAATAAAACAGAAAACGATTTTATCTGTGGTGGAAATAATGTATATCACTCCTGCGAAATACACCATAATAAGGAGGGATTTCCGTTTCCGGTAGATCGCATAACAGGGTCTTTGGTACGCGACCTATTCTTGACATCCACCCAAAACAAACATGTAACTACCGGGGAGGTCCCTGCATCGGGTCATGAAGACCCAACGCGGACCAGACCCGCCGGTGTTCCAAAAAAAAGTCTAGCCTGACTCGGCAATGCATTGCTTTTGACGCTGTCGATTTAAACATCGCTGATGGCGTCGTCTTGCTTTTATTCGTATTCTTAGCCGCATTTAAAAGTAATTTGTCTCCTCGAGTGAGCGCGCTTTCCATCCCACGGTAAACGCAAATGCCGCGGTCACTTTCTGCTTGCTGGTTCCACCACGTACCTGTAAGTCGTTCGATGATACACGCGCTAATGACAGTTCTGCGAACTGCGAGTTTTGGAAGGCAAATGTGAGGCTTGACGTATTGGCCGGTAGTTGTCTGCGCGTCAAGTTCTCCTACAGAAATCTGTAGGGCCCCTCGAATAATGAATGCGCTAACGACGGTCTACTGAATCAGTAGTACTGATAGCCACTTTTATCACTAGAGAGGTTTCGGGATTGTCACCACCCTCGCATTACCCTCAAAACCATTTTTCAGTCATAAGTGCGCCCTAACATTTCATTGAATGAGTTTTGATTTGCATATGTTTACAGAGGTGTAGTATTTGGAAGTTTGTATGGTATGATCAGATTCGGCTGAACTTAATAAAAGGTACGAGGGAAATGTAGGGAATGAAATCCCTGGATTTGGTGAAATCTGGGGACAATCACGGCGAGGTGGGCGCAAAAGGGCCACACCAGGTGCGAACTTAGCTTAATGTAAGGGTAATGAATTGCCCCGAAACCTCTCACTATCCCGAGGAATCATTAAGGTAAAATGCCAATCATGGCACGGTTTGGATGGTCCCAGAAACTGGCGCATATCTACCGCGCCATTGAAAAGGAACGTACAACACGTACACTATTCAAAAGAGGAGATAATGGCCAATCTGGTGAACATATATGTGGGCTCCACTCTGATTTGATTCGATAGCAATGAGCGGCCAAAGTTGATAGAAATATACAGGTAAAAATGGCGGACCAGTTCGTGGCACGGTCCATACAAAATTAAGTCATTTCAAATCACCTGGAACATCTATTACGTTTGGACCACCCCGTTTTTCGCCAAAAGTATACTGAAACCAAGTCAAAAACCGTGCCAAAAATTGGCACCGTGCCAGGATTGGCACTTTACCTTATCTAGAAGTAATCTCTACTTTCAGTAGACACGGGTACAGTATTTGTATTCTCTTTTGAGTGCATTTTACATGATGTCTCAGTCTAGATGTTCCTCGGTAAGTACGACCCCGCTCACCATCCTGAAGCTTATCATATTTACAGAGTCCGAACAGCGCCATATTGAATTTACTGTAGGTTAACAAAGTGTTTTCCCAACATGGATGTAGTTGCCTTAACCCTATGTTGTGAGAGCTGCTCATGGCCCAATCAATTTGGCTCATCATAGAATTTTAGCCAATAGCATTTGTCGCAGAGCTATTCCCAAACTTTTCCCAATTATGTTGGTACGAGTTCACAATTACAGGATAATGTCCTATACCAACTTCAAGTGTAAATGTTAAATTATTCATAATATCGCGATATTTCCCAATCACATTGTTCGAGTAGCGGCTGGTGGAGAAGCCATCTACGCTGGAAAGGCTCCGACTCCAGAGTACTCTACAAGATGCAGCGAGCAGCAAGAAAGCCATCTACGCTGGAAAGGCTCCGACTCCAGAGTACTCTACAAGATGCAGCGAGCAGCAAGGGGGCTTGACGTCCCACAGGGAACAGCGGGCCAGGAATCGGCAGCCTTGAAGTGCTTCGCTGA
>JAIKVE010001229.1:0-12939 GCA_024679115.1 Phytophthora pistaciae
CTCACAGGAACATGTAATAAAATAACCCAACATATGTGCCACAAGCACGTCACAAATGCTTGTGACAGCAACGGCGCCGAAACATATATCAATGTAGCCTTACATTAAATTTTGCATGGACAAGTCATATGCACGACCGAGAAATGGTGTAATCTACTTGCGAAACTAAAAGTCTGAAACTCCATTCGGCATTTTGCTCGGAAACCCACAGAGATCCCACCTCACGGCCCAACGCCAGTCGCCCCATCAGTGACCAAGAATGCGTCTTGTCTACATCCTCGCTGTCACCATTGCTGCTACGCTCTACTCCGATGGCAGCGCGTTCACGACCACCAACTCGAATCGCGCTGTGATCTCCGATGTGGACACCGCCTACCCTATCGATGGAACACAAGAGAGTGGTGGTCGAGCGTTGCGCAAGAGAGACCCGGAGTCCGCGGAAGGCAGGACTGATGAAGAGCGGAGCTTTATGGACACGTTGAAGTATTTCAAGACGTCCATTACGAAGCGAGTTCCTGGTACGGCTACAAACAAAATGTACAAGGCTGGGAAGAAGTTGACAAGAGAGAGAGAGCAATTGAAGCGGATGAGATCCAACATGCGATATGCAATGACCTAGAAAACGATATCACGTCGGTTCTTTGGTCACATTGTAGCTATGGATCAGCTAATACATAGCCTTCAAACATCGAGAATTAGTCTGTGTGGTGCTGTTCCCCTCCTATTTACTGTGTAGTACCGTCGACCGACTAAAGAAGTGCAAGCCGTTGGCAGAACTAGTTCAATTTTCGGACAAAAGAATTCATCTTGCGGCGGTGTGCGGCGTGCGTACCCTGGTCTATTATTAGGTCTACAGCGTACCGTTGAGGTTACCATTGCTATTGATCTACACAAAAGTAAAATACCAATGAAAAGCTGATGCTGTTGCCGATAGCTTGTGACCCCTAACAATAAGCGTAGTAGGCGCCTCGTGAACAACAGCGTTTACGGGCCGAATCGTTTTACTTGATTTCACTATGAAGTCGCAATGCTACACTATACGTGGCCAATCAGAATTTATCTCGTGTGAATCACCCACCACGGCCATTGTATCGGTGACGCACAAGGCCCTGAGCATCAACTCGTGCACAAGCTGGTGCAGATGATTTAGAAACGCTGGAGAAGGTAAAGATAATGATCAATGACCAAGTGGCTAAATACGGCACCCTTAAGGCGGATCGGGTGATGAATCGATCGACACGGACGTCTAGGATGTATAAAAATATAGCGACAGGATTGAGCTGCCAGTATGAAGATGCTTTGGAGATACTGTGCTATTGTGTTACTTTCTCTTAACCTTGAAGCGAAAAACTGAAACAACAAGCAAGCAAAGGAGTATCCAAGTAATTTGCGTGTAGATAAGTTGATTGTGGT
The DNA here is from genome assembly GCA_024679115.1 of Phytophthora pistaciae. NCBI lineage: Eukaryota > Oomycota > Peronosporomycetes > Peronosporales > Peronosporaceae > Phytophthora > Phytophthora pistaciae. The sequence goes on from JAIKVE010001229.1 coordinate 1,414, forward strand.
CGATACAAAAACGAATGAGAAAAAATGTACAGGTTCCTAACCGAATTAGCAGATATCGCGACTGCGAGGTAGGCGCAGGAGATACGTTGCAGGGCAATGATTTTTACAAACAACAAATGAACTGTTACACTAAATTTCAGAGCTTCTTCGTGTAATACGCTACTTTGTGTCTTAAAATTTGCGTCTTCTTTCATTCCTCACAAGAAACTACTGTGCATGTTCTATTATACATGTATTTACTAACTAATTTACAGCCTACTACTGTGATGCATGTAGTAGCCCGCTACTTGTGTGATACATGATGTATCCACACACCGGTAAACCCAGCTAACGTTACTTGTCGTAAGTTAGGAGTACCATGCATATTTGCTGCCTGGTTCTCGACTGGAGAATCCCCCCCAGTAATAAAGTTTACACAACAGAGCTGTTTTCAAAATTATCTTCGCTGGCGAAATTTATCTCAGAAGAGTGCCACATCACTCGTTTCAGTGACATTCTGCAACATCTTTGTGCTTGATGCCCTTGATGCGTCTCCTTGCACATCACAACGTCAGTGACCACATTCAGTGCAACGGTACCTCCCCTCTCGTCTCAAGCAGCAGCATGGCGGGGACGCCAACCGTTAACGAGGTCCGCGTCCTGGAGAACGTGTGGATCCCCGTGGACGCCTCCACGCGCTTGTCCGCCCGAATTTGGCTGCCGCAGTCCCCCACTACTGATACCAAGTACTCGGTTGTGCTCGAGTACATTCCGTACCGGAAGTCCGACTGGACGTCCACGCGGGACGCGCGCAACCACGTCTGGCTGGCGCAACGCGGCTTTGCAGTGGCGCGCGTGGACATCCGAGGCTCCGGCAACAGCGAGGGGCATTACTATGGCGAGTACACGCTGCAAGAGCTGCGGGACGGGGTCAAGGTCATCGAGTGGCTCGCGGCTCAGAGCTGGTGCACCGGTCGTGTGGGCGTCTTCGGCAAGAGCTGGGGAGGTTTCAATGGTCTGCAATTGGCTGCAATGGCCCCGCCCGCTCTACGCGGGGTAGTGTCGCTCTACTCCATTGACGACCGTAGCGCAGATGACGTTCACTACATGGGAGGAGCCGTGTTGGGCTCCGAGGCGTTGAGTTGGGCCACCGTCATGTTCAGTCTGAACGGGTTGCCCATGGCACCGGAGACCGTGGGCTCAGAGGACGAGTGGAAGAATCGGTGGCGTGAAAGGCTGGACAAGCAGTTCCCGTGGCTGCACGAGTGGCTCGCGCACCAGACTCGGGACGAATTCTGGGAGCACGGATCCATCTGCGAGTCGTACGATACGGTGACGTGTCCGGTGCTGGAGATCGGCGGCTGGAACGACGGCTACTTCAACGGCGTGGCGCGCATGGTCAAAGGTATGAAGAATTCCCCGAGCAAAGGTGTTATTGGACCGTGGAGCCACAACTGGCCGAACCACGCGACGCCAGGGCCCCAGATCGGGTTCCTGGAAATGTGTCGGCAGTGGTGGGAGCACTCGCTGAACGGCAAGATGGACGAGGCGGCGGCGAACTTCCCAGATCTGCAGTTGTTCGTCAAGGACGAGATCGAGAACCCGACGGCCAGAATTCTGGAGTATCCTGGCAAGTGGTGCGGCGTGGACGACGTCGACAAGCTGGAGCAGAAGTGGGTGACGTTCTACTGCTCGAGTGAAGGAGGCTATAAGCTCAAGGCTGAGGCTGAAGAATCAAACTCCAATGAGCGAGCTATTGCGTTGAACAGTCTGCAGGGCGCGTGGAGCGGCGAGTGGCTGTCGTTTGGCGGTGAGGACATGCCCGGTAACCAAGCGAGCGAGGACGCGATAGCGACGACGTGGTCCACTGGCCCGCTGGATGAAGGCATTGAGATCGTTGGGCGGCCTGAGATCAGTTTGTTCGTCAAGTCCGACAAGCCCCAGGCCCTCATCATGGCGCGTCTGAGCGACGTTTCTCCTTCGGGCAAGTCGACGCTGATCACGCGCGGCGTGGAGAACCTGAGCCACCGTCACGGCCACAAACTCGAGCAGCTGGAACACATGCCTATTGGCGTGGGGACTCGCGTCACGTGGCAGCTCAACGCGTGCGCGTACACGCTGCGCGCCGGTCACACGCTGGTGCTGTCGCTCACGCCCAACTACTGGCCCATGGTGTGGCCCTCGCCCGAGCCAGTGGAGCTGAAGGTCTCCTTTGCCGAGTCCAATGTGATCAAGCTTCCTGTTCTGCCTGAAGGCCCCGCTCCAAGTGATAACGCGGCTAAGTGTCCTGTGGAGGAGTATCCTTTGGACGCGGGGACGCCGTCGCGCACGATTTCACTGCGGGAGGCGCTGCCGCTGGAGCGCAACTTGACGCTGTTCCTGTCCGAGACGGACTCGTCTCAGCCCATGCAGCAACTCGTAGTCAAAGAAGACCAAGGCAAGGAGCTGCTGGTCGAAGAAGGGATCGCCATGGAGGAGACGGCCACCAAGACGTACACCATCGACCCGCAGTGTCTCCGCCCGCGCGTCAGCATCCAGCGCACTCTTACATATGAAAAGCTGCCGTCAAGCGAGCACGATGAGCTTCTGGCCAAGTTTTCCGATGAGGTAGCTGCAGCGACTCAGGTCGACGACCTCAAGCTGGAGCGCACCGACTTCGCTGAGCACCCGGTGCTGCCGTGGAAGGTCAAGGTGGAGACGGACAGCTCCATGGCTTCGGACGCGACCTCGTTCTTCCTTAAAGATCACATGGTCGTGCGTCTGAACGACAAGGTTTTCTTCGAGAAGAACTGGGAGAAGGAGATCCCTCGAGTCTTCCTCTAGGTGCACCCTCGAATGAACATCAAAACTATAAATTCCTGTCGATAGAATGTGATGTTACTTCTAATACAAGCAGATACAGTGGTTGGTACCCCGCAATTTCGTCGAGATGCTGTCTGTCTGTTTGTTCGGGATTTCCCTTTTTCAGCACTCAGTACAATGAGCTCCGGTCGGAACTTAGAGTCGGAACTGCGCCGGAACTTCCGACATGCAATAACGAATGCCTTCATCGATCGTCCGGTTGCGAGGGACTTGCGCATGTGATCGAGCTATTCCAGCGGGTGGCCAACGTGTCGATAGCCACGACGACTAGGCCAGACTTTACCGTATCTGCTACTGTAGTAGCAGGCTGCGTACGTGGGTGCGGTTGGAGCCGAAGAAATCGCACATGGGGTCACCAAGAGGTGAACTTCGTCTCGTTACTGCTGCCAGTATGCAGTACACGTAGGAATATTGAGCGCGAAGGAGCTCGCACGCTTGCAACCAACGATACGCAACCAGCGCTATTAACCCTTCAGTCGTCATGGACCCTCGTCCACGCTCTCATCAATCCGCTGGAGCGTTTACCAGCGATGTCGAGGGGTGATCAAGGTGTGACGACACCGAAAGTGTCCAGGGCAGCATCCGTGGCCAAGGGACCAGGTATAGTACAAGTTGCACCACCAAATGACGTGTCAATGGCGCAACACGCACCACCCCACATCGGCCGATGCCCCGTCAATTCCTATCCTCATGCTAGTCTCTTTGCACAGTCTCACTTCGCAAGTTGCGGTGTGGTGGGTGGCTTCGTCTTCAGTCTCCATCATGAGCTCTCGATACGGTGCCAGCGAGTACTATGGTTCACCTCCGGTCGGCCTCGTGGTGACGGCCCCCAATGGCCGCGAGAAGCTCGTCATGTCCGACCAAGAGATCTGTGGCGACATCGTCGCGACAGTGCCCAAGCTCAACACGGCAGTCGCGCGTGACACGTACGGCCGTCGCTGGAAACAGGGCCACCGACGTCACGGGGTCGACCTGTTCGAGCTCTCCACGGCATCCGGGGATCAAGCGGTGGACGAAGACCGGGACATTGCCTATGCCGTGGTCGCCAATGCGGAGCTTCGTTGCCACCTGAACGAGGTGTTGAATGTGCTCATTACGCACGAGTCTAATGTGTACGAGTCCACGATGAAGGCGTTGGCCGGTAAGAAGTTCAAGAAGGGCGACGTGCTCTTCAGCCAGCGACGTCTGCTGTCGTCGGAGCTGCGACGCCAGTCAGTGGTGGCGTCTCGTTTCGATATGGAGAAACAAGAGGAGCAGGAGTCTCAGGAGCAGGCGCTGATCGGCGTCAATGTCACGACGCTGCGTCCGCGGATGCCCGTGGATCTGGGAGGCACCAACAAGAAGACGCAGAAGCTCAGCTTCTCCACCTTCACGCAGCAGTATCCGGGTCAGGACCGCGCCGTCCACATCATGAAGACGCTGCCCAAAGAGCTACACGACCAACTGATCGCAAGGTCCGATCGAACTGCGCTGCGCAATGAAGTCGATCACTTGTGTGTGGGGTTCCACATCCAGAGCACACACTGCAACCAAGGCTTCGCTGGTAGCAACACCCACGTCACGCGCATCTTCGCGCACGGGTACGCGTCGCCTACACCCCCGACGCAGTTTGGAGAGAGCACCAAGTCCAGTGATGCAACATCGGTAACCCCTGCGGAGCTCGCTCGCCGTCGCGAGAGCGTCATGAATCCGGAGGCTAAGCATGTGCTGAACGTGCTGACCAAGTCTCTACGTCAGTTCGAGCGCGTGGTGCGTCGTCGCCGCTTTGGTTTCCAGACGTTCATCTACTTCCCCATTGGATACGACGATCCGTCGCTGGAGAAGGCCTGCTCCATTTGCTCCAAGCGCTTCCACTTCTTCCGTCGCGACTTCTTCTGTCACTTGTGTGGGCACATGGTCTGCGGTGATTGCTCGCAGTTATATGAAGTGGAAGCTCGCGTGGGGGAGCTCCGACGCAACCGGTGTTGTCTACAGTGTGTGCACCGTGTGGACTCCTGTACGTTTGACGATGAAGAATTGCTGGAGGCACTGGGTCCTGCTGTGGTTGCAGTGGACGATGCGCTCTGGTACAACGACGACAAGTATCATTTGGACGCGATGGAGGGAGATGGAGACACGGCGTCCATGACGTCGGACTCGAGCTCGGTCGAGGAGCTCACGGAGCAGCTGTACTCGGACGATCCGAGCCAGAACTCGCACGCTTTGGACTTCTTGGGTCAATTGGTGAACCCAGTGGCCACTACCCACGAGTACGATTTTGTGAGTCCTGATGTGAAGCGCGCTAAGGCTCGCAACAAGAGCAAACGCCGCAAGAATGCCAGCAGGGTTCAGCAAGTGGCGCAGGACGTAGAGAACTACCTGAGCCAGAGTCTACGCGTGATGAAAGACCGCTACAGCAACCTGGATCAATGCGTAGTGGCGGATACCGAAGAGCGTGACTACGTGTTCGAGTTCGACGCGAACAAGACCAAGGCGGAGGATCATCCGATGCCTCCCATGCCTGCTCTGAAGAAGGAGGTCCGGCGACTTGAGGCTATTGAGCAGATGGGAGTGCTTCAACCCGAATACGACCATGCAGCGCTGGATCTGGTGGCCCAAGTGGCGGCCAAGCGTTTGAATTGCCCCATCGGCTTCGTGTCCGTCGTGGACAACGACAATTTCCACGCTATCGGCACGTACAACCTGCCGGAGGAAGCTTTCACTTTGCCACGCACCAACAACGTCTGTATCCATGCGGTGTACGCCGAGAAGCCGCTGATCCTCAAGAACCCCATGCGCGATATGCGCTTCTCGCAGATGCCGTGCGTCAAGGACCTCGGCGTCAAGTTCTACGCGGGCTTCCCGGTGCACGGACCCAGTGGCGAGGTGGTGGCATCGCTGTGCGCTGCCGATGCCGTGCCACATAACAACATTTCGACCGAGGACTACGCCACGATGGAGGCACTCGCGAAGCTGGCGTCCGAACTCGTTGCGCCGAAGAATCCGGCCATGTACTGAGGTAAGTTAACTGTTGCCAAGCACATTTATTCTTCATGCAGTGAGTTGCATGTTACTATGATGCCGTGTACTTCCATGATAATAAAACAAACTTTTTGTAGTATGTGTTGAATCGAGTACAGGGAGGCGCGCGTATAAGAGCATAGTAACATCTTATAAACCTTCATAGAGAATTGGCATGCCAATTAATAGTACCTAGTCAAATTGTATGAAGTTAACCATACCCTGCTATGCCCTGCCTAAGATGATTTTGGACCTCTGCTCTTATACGCGCGCTTTCCTGTATTTGGCCGGCTTCAAGACGGAAGAAACTTGCCGTTATTGAACGATCATTATCGAAGCAAAATCTTGTAGCCGTATCAAGGAATGCCATGCGAAGCAGCTTCGTGAGAAGGAGAGCTCAGTCTAGCAGCTCTCAACTCGAGTCGGTAAACACTGCGACTGCGTCAACCCTGTGGCTGCATGCACGCAGCGTTACAAGCACCGCAACGAGTTTGCTGCAACCCTGTCGTGACGACACGTGACCCCGTCGTGGGGGGACAACCTCAAGTCAGCATGTCAAGCCCGTCTCAAACGTGTCAAGCTTTGGAGGGCTCAGCCCCAAGTTTCGCGGTGTTGCCAGTAGAGGACCTGCAGCCTGCAGTGCAGGTCGTACATGCAGTTGCCTCTCGGAGGTTCAGAAAGCGAGCCTTGTATCGCGCCATCAGACTTTGGTAGGTAGTCTTCCGCCGCTTTGGTGGTCTGAGACCACTGGTCTCTCTTCAACATCTGTCGTCGAAAAAGGTCGAGCTGTCAGCGCGTTCCACCGCACGCCAGCATCAGCACTCGGTCGACGTATCATTTCGTGTCAACGTGGGCGACAGCAGTTGCTTTAACGTCGCGGGACCCTCTTCAAATGGGCTCCTCCCTCGTCCACATGTCAAGCATCGCACGGGCTCCGCTTGGCTTGACCCCTTGGAGCTCACGACGACGACAAGGCAAGCAGTTGCAAATCTGACCGGCAAAGAACACGTCGAAGTTTGCGCTCGACTATTCCAACGCAGCGATGAGCAGTCGAGACCTCAAGGACCAGTGGAGCTCCAAGGACCCGTGGTGCTTCCCTCACACCCCCGACAACCAGACGGACAGTCAATCCGCGGCGTCCGACTACGACTACAGCGTCACCGAGTCCGGCACCCGCTCCGTGGCGTTCGGTGAAGACGCCAATGGGCTGGTGGTGCGCAGCACGAAGGACTTCCGACAAGCGCTCGTGTTCTCGGACCAGGAGATCTGCGACGACATCCTGGCGACGATCCCGAAGCTGCACTCGGCTGTGCTCAACGGCTTGAAAGGTGCGAGGTGGAAGCGTCGGACGGTCAAGTCAGGCGTGCAGCTAGCAGAGATGGAGCCGAACTACGCGCCTGTGGACCCGGACGACGACCTCGATATCTTACACGAGACGGTGGCGAAAACCGAGCTGCGCTGTCACTTGAACGAGGCGTTGAGTGTGCTGCTCCACCAAGACTCGGAGACCTACGACACCACCATGAAGGCGCTGTGCGGGAAGAAGTTCAAGAAGGGGGACGTGTTATTCCACCAGCGAGTCGCCTTCGGTAATAACTCTCAAGAACAAGCACGAGCTCCAATGGAGGACAATGGCGACGGTGAGGCCCCGCAGCAAGGCGTGATCACTGTCACCTCAGCGACTCTGCGTCCCAGCGCTGGCTTGCAACTTCAACTGCAGTCCCGTCATAAACATACACAGCAGCTCGTGTTTTCGACTTGTACGCACCAGTATCCGGGCAAGAACCGCGCCGTTCACGTGATGAAGACCGTGCCCAAGTCTGTCCACGACCAGGTTCTTCCTAGTTCAGAGCGTTCGTCTCTGCGCCGCCAGATCGACCACATCGCCGTGGCTTCGACCTGCAGTTCACCCCGCGTCCTGGCGGCAGCAGCCACCAGACCACCAGCATTTTTGCCCATGCATACGCCTCTGACCGCCCGTCGTCGGCCTTCCGGGACGAAAGTGGCAAGCATCGAGCTGCGTCTGTGGCCAAGAAGCGCGAGGCAGCGAAAAAGATCCACGCGTCGGATTTGGGTCGCCGACGCGCGGCGTTGATGAACCCGGAGGCGAAGCACGTCATGCGCGTGCTCACCGAGTCGGTCGCGCAGTTCGAGCGCGTGATTCGCCGGTTCGGTTTCCAGTCGTTCATCTACTTCCCCAAGGAGTACGCGGACCCGCTGCTGGAGAAGCGCTGCTCGATCTGCAACAAGACCTTCCACTTCTTCCGTCGGGACTTCTACTGCCAGCTATGTGGGCACATGGTGTGCGGAGACTGCTCGCAGCTCTACGAGGTGGAGGCTCGCATCGGAGAGATCCGCAAGAACCGCTGCTGCGTTCTGTGCGTGGTGCGCGTGGACGCCTGGAAGTTCGACGATGAAGATTTATTACCAGCACTGGGGCCGATTCTAGTGGAAGCACCACCCGATGCCTGGGAAAGCTCGAGCTCGGCGACCACAAATGACTATGACGACTCTGACATGGACGACCTTACCGGCCAATTATGCTCGGAAGACCCCGAGACGCGCAGTCGCGCGCTGGAGATGCTCGGCCGGTTAGTGGGGATCCCCGCGAGCTCAGTTTCATCCTCTAAGTCGAACCGCAAGCTGGTGAAGCTTCCGAGTAGCGGCAGTGTCCGTAGCCACGCAAGCTTAAGCAAGAAGAGTAAGAGCAGAAAGAAAAAGACGCAGTCGCAGCGCGTACTCGAGAGCGTGGAGCACCACGTGACCCAAGAGCTGGCCAAGTCGCGACTCAAGTACACGATCGACTCCTGCGATGTCAATGACCGCACTAGAGACTACAAGTACGAGTTCGACGGCTCGAAAGTCATGAACGAGAACCACCCGCTGCCGCCCATGCCCGACGCCCAGAAGGACGCTCAGCGCGTCGACTTCATCAAGAATTCTGGTGCGTTGAGAGCCGACTACGATCGTTCGGCGTTGAACATGATCGCGCAGGTGGCGGCGGAGCGACTCGCGTGCCCGATCGGCTTCGTGTCCATGGTGGACGACGAGCAGTTCCACGTCATCGGCAACTACAACCTCCCCGAGGAAGCGCATCACTTACCACGTAACGAGAACATGTGCATGCACGCCGTGTACGCCGAGAAGCCGTTCGTGGTCAAGAACCCGCAGCGCGACATGCGCTTCGCCCAAATGCCGTGCGTGGAGGACCTGGGTGTCAAGTTCTATGCCGGGTTCCCTCTGCGAGCACCGACTGGGGAGGTCGTGGGGTCATTGTGTGCTGCCGACGGCGTCGCACACAACAATATCTCCACGAAGGACTACGCGACGATGGAGACGCTGGCCAAGCTGGCGTCCGATCTGTTAGCCCCCAAGACGAGCACTAACCCAAGACTTATGCTAAGTAAGCTAGAAGTAGACAGTGAATTTGGGTTGAAGCTGTTATGTTGCACTTGGTGTACCACACACAATCCTGACTCGAAATCCTGGCCTGCTACCACGTGGCAGGACGGCTAGGACGGTACAGTACTGTACCACTCCCGAAACTGAGCTGTTCACTTCACGATGGTACTGTCCCGCTCGCTGCTGCTCTCGTGCGCGCTGTCGCTGGGCTGCGCGTCCGCGTCCATCGACTTCCCGGACCTCAGCAGCTACAGCCAGCCCTGCGAGCCCTTCACGTGCCGCCCCAAGCGCGCGGTGGCCCCAGTCAAGTGCGTGAAGCAGCCACGATCAACATGGCTACACTCTCCGTTCTGACCCCTAATTACTTGTTTGCAGGGACTTTGAGTTCACGGCCAATGGCTGCGGCACGTCGGGCATGCCCATCTCCACGTCCACGGACTTCCAGGAGTGCTGCAACTGGCACGACGCCGTAAGCTCCAGCCTTGCATTGTTGGTCAAAAATTAGGGCTGATACAGATAATGATCCTAAAACTTTTTCTTTCTTTCAATGTTGCAGTGCTACAGCACGTGTGGCATGCCCAAGGCCAACTGCGAGAAGCGGCTGCAGAAGTGCATGAAGGCCAAGTGCAAGGCCATCCGAGACCCGGCCAAGCGCGACGAGTGCTTCTCCACCGCCAAGATCTTCTACATCGGCGCCAATGTGCGTACAGTACCCACTTTATACTCTTTAATCCCCGCAGAGAATACTGACGATATACGTACGGTATTGTTGCTGCTACCGTAGATGATCGCCTGTCCGGCCTACCAGGACGCCCAGAAGGAGGCGTGTGAGTGCGTGCCGACGGAGAACGCGGCCGCCGCCACGCGCGAGCGTCTCGAGTACTTCCTCGAGGAGAACGGCGCGCCGCAGGAAGAGCTCGAAGACGAGGCCATCGACGCGCTGCTCAAGAAGTACAAGGGCCAGGAGCCCACCATGTTCCTGCGGCTGCTCAAGAAGTACCCCAAGGCGCTCAAGATTGACCCGCAGAAGACCAACTTCATGGACGACATCGTCAAGAGCGCGGGCGACGACCTCAAGAAGGAAAAGAAGAAGAAGGGCAAGAAGCGCAAAGTCGTCGAGAAGGAGGTGCCCGTGGACGAGCACGAAGAGCTGTAGAGCCCAAAAGCTCCTCCAAAAGTCACTCGACCTAAAAGTACACCATTTTTTCTTAGAATACGAGCGTATCTCTTGTATTTTTTAGGCCGCAGGGTCCTCCGCCACGTCGCTGACGTACTCGGGCCTGCAGATATTGATGCCGTACTCCTTTAGGCTGGCAGCCAGGTCCTCCATAGTCAACACAGCTCGACTGCCTGTGGGAGAGGCGCCGTCGCTCTGCACAGCGGCCAGCGCCGCGCTGGAGGACGCAGCCGACGACGACTGCGAGCGGATGCGCTGGTACTGCATGGCGTCGTGGGTGACGTCCAGCAGGAGCTTGTGGGCTGCGAGGGAGATCAGCCGCGTGCTGTATGTATGTACCAAGAGAATTAAGCGGTTAATTAGGAGTCTTTAGGGTGAGTTTTAGAGAGAAGGCGCTGAGGGTTACAGTACGCACATGCGCACGTCGTTGGTGACGAAGCCCGCCTGCTGCAGGTAGAACTCGACCAGCTCCTCCGGCACCGTCGGCGAGTACTGCGTCATGGCCGCCAGGAAGGCATCAAGCTGCGCCGCCTCCGACATCATTCAAGTGTCTGAAATAATAGTGAGGTTATTGCGAGGGTACATTTTATGCGTAACCCAGTTACTTTGGTGTAACCCTCAAGTTGAAGTGGATGTAGCCATTTGCACCAAAAAGTTAGTATAGACAGACCGCGTTTTTGGTCGGGTTGGGGTGACGCCCTCCCGGTAGACGGCGCCGAGCTGAGCCTCGGCGCTGCCTTCGGGCAGCGTCTAGTCCCTTGCGGGATGTGTGTGTGTCCTCGGGCAACGAGGAGGAAGGGCAGGCCGTGGAATCTCGATTCGCGGCCGCGTCTGGCTGAAGACTACACTGCGAGCTCTACACGCGGACTAATGCGGCAAGCCCAGGAAGACAATTCGGACGCCGGACACGGCCAAGGAACGGGGCGATCTCCTCTCAGACTCTACTCGACTGAAGACGATCAAGGTGCCGAACAGAGAATGCGACTACAAGAACAGATACTACGATCAAGGCTCAAGGCTCTGGCTCCGCTGCTGACCTGTGAGATAGCTGTGAAGCCTGTGCATGGAGAACTCAAGAGATACGCGGAATCACTGGCACGGCTCGC
>JAIKVE010001230.1:0-12939 GCA_024679115.1 Phytophthora pistaciae
GCATTTTGCAGCAAGAAGACAGCTTACAATCTGAATGCAGCGAGCGCAGCACAAACGGATGGGTTCAAGCCACCGAAGCGGTCGGATTTAGATAAACTTGGGGGAGGCAAAACAGCGACTTGACCTCATAGTTATCCAAACCTACCCCTACCAAGGTCGGATTTATCTTTTCCGACCACTACGATATCTTAGGTCAAAACGAAGGGCAAAATCTCTGCAAGGCACAATACACATGCACAAATTACCGCAGGGATGCGCGAATGAGATGCGGTCGGCTTCAAGGTATCCCTCCCGGTATGTGCGACTACAGTGATGATGTGGGGCACTCGCATTGAGCGACTCATCCATTTAGTTTTCAAAATTATTGTGGTATTTTAAAAAAATACTACACAATAACATGTCGACCATACAAAAGTATATGTGCATGGTGTGCATACACATGTATGTACATGTACTGCTCGAGTGCACGACAACTTGGCATCTCAAGTGCTGCTCACGCGACTACAAGTATTATATTGTCAGGTTTGTATATTTTAACTGGTAATACTGTAAGTATCGGGATTTTATGGAGCGGGCTTGTATTCGGGAGGGGTTAATTCTCAAATTACAATTTCGTATAAGTAACGGACGAGTACGTTACTTATACGAAATCGTAAATTGCGAATGCCCTTCCTTACCTTGGCTTAAGTTATAATACATGTACCGCTGGACGTTGTTCCCAGCGACCATGAATCCCTTGTCCAATTGCTGCTTGCCGTCATTTCAATCTTCATCCAACCGGGTTATGAGGTTTTGCGGTTGATCCTCGGGGGGATTCCTCTCTGTTGGGGAAATCTAAAGTATTGTACCCGGGGTTGAATATGAATGAACACACTTACACTTCTTAGCTAGTATGTGTGTGAACACTGTGAGGTGTGAGCCGTTCGACATCGTTCAACAATTGAAATTTGAATATAATACCAGATATTGATTGCCTTACAGTTCTCGGTTAATACAGTGTTCTTCCTGTCCTGCGCCCGAAGAACTCGAAACTAATACTGTACATGTATCAACCTTCAGTGCTGCAGCTACACCTTTTACGGTCCGTACTTGGCATCCGCCCAGTTCAATACAGCCAGTATACAAATGTATACCCGTCCGACCACCGTATACCCTGTGTATAATTTTGTGTTGACGACACCAACTTTTCAGTTCAAAACAGTCACCCCCTCTTTCAAAACAGCCAAATGCCTGCAAATCGTATCTGCTGATCAGATATTTGCCCTTTTTCACTGCATACCTGCACTTTTTCACTGCAGTGAAGGTCGGCCGATGCGATTTGCAGCGCAAAAGTGGGCCTTTGGCTGTTTTGAAAGAGGGGGGTGACTGTTTTGAACTGAAAAGTTGGTGTCGTCAACACAAAATTATACACAGGGTATACGGTGGTCGGACGGGTATACATTTATATACTGGCTGTATTGAACTGGGCGGATGCCAAGTACGGACCGTAAAAGGTGTAGAGTACTCCCCAAGCATATTAGTGATTTTCACAGTACACTTACTTCCAGTTAGTGCTGTTTGCAAACGCGTTTGTATGTTTGCTGCTCTATCGCCAGCAGGTCAAATTAATGGCTACTGTTACCCGTTGTCGAGGGGTCATCCTTACTTAATGAGTATCAGGGGTGTGATTGTATGGGTCCTGACCCGAGTCAATATCACATTTAAGACCTAACCGTAATATCTATTTTCGTGTTACTGCTGTCGTGATAATTGACACACGTGAAAAGACGCCATCGCCATGACAAGGAAGTCTGGCATATCGCTCCGTTCGATCGCGGCATCATCAGCTGCCGCATCGCTGCGCCCTCCTCTTGATGACAGCGCAATAGAACTTCAAATAGAGGAGAGCGAACGAGCAACGCTTCAGTCTACGCTGGAATCGCGTCCGACCAACACCAAGAGGAAATACGAAGGCTACCAGAAAGAGTTCGTAGAATGGTGCAATGGGCAGCAATTTCGCGACGGCGCGACGGTCACCAAGGGCAAGTTGCATCTCTTCTTGTCCAAGCAAGTGGTTGGACGGGAGTCCAAAAAGAAGAAGGGCGTGACTGTGGGAGGCTCTACTGTGTGTGGCTACGCGAACGCTATCGTCGATTTGCACAATCAGCAAGTGGCATTGCGCGTGAACTCGAACGAGCACCCGCGTTCAGCTCAAGTGAAACAGTTACTTAAGAATGTGCAAGCCCAGACTACTGAAACTAAGAAGAAGAACTACCAGGACCGGGGTGTTGGATCTCTCTTAGATGGTTATCATTCTGAGCTGCAGTTCCGACAAATTTGCGATACGTTTTTACAGCTTGGTGATCTTCGAGGGCGTGCTGCCTTCCTGGTTTCTCACTATGGTCTTCTACGAGGTGAAAGTGTTCGCGATTTGGAGCTGGCAGACATGTTCTCGCAGCCCCTAGACAACGAAGGCTTTCAGCCATGCACTGCACCGGTATTACTGATTCAGCACGGCAAAACAAACACTTTCGGGAAGCTACAACACGTTGGGTTCATGCGAAACAAGAATGTGCACGTGTGTCCGATTGGAGCTGTTGCGTTGTATTTTTTTTAACGTTTTCACGTCAATTTAGAGCCGCTCCCGTCGTTCAGGCAGTCGCAGGATTGGTACGACATAAAGTTTTTGCGTGGGAAGCGTCGGACTAAGTCTATCTCTTACGACACACACAAGACCAGCTATGAAACGGTATTCAACCACCTCGGCCTGACTTTCAACAAAAAAACTCACATCAACCGGCAGCAAGGTGTTAGACAGCTCGAAAGCGCAGATGTGGACATCTCTCAGACCCGGCGACATGGAAGATGGGGAATGGACACTGTTGAGGCAGTTTACTCGGCTCCGTTGGCTCGTGAAGCCATTCGCGCGCTCTCTGGACACCCCCCGAAGTAACGTTTGTATTATTTGGAGCGAGCTGTTGTCGATCCGCCTGCAGAGCTTCTGCTTGACATCTTCCCAGGTCTACGCAGATTTAAAGAGAAAATATTAAGCGGAGAGTGGGAACGAAATCTGGCTGCTCGAGGTTTCATTGAATTGCTGGAGTACTTACGTGTGGTGCTGGTTCAAGACGTAGCTGTGATGTTCGAATACCTTCCAACTACAATACGCCAGCATCCGCTTTTTGGTGCCCGGTTTCAGCAATACCGCACGCAACTTCTTGCTGCAGTGCAATCCGCTCAACACCCCGTTGAAGCTCAACTTCAAGTCGCCATGCCTCTGCTCGCTGAGCAAATTAGCACCCAGCACGCTGCAGTAATGGACAAAGTAGAAGCGAAGCATCAGGATATGGTGCAGCTCCTACAACAGGTACAAGGCCAGATTACCTCATTTCTTCATGGCGATGTTGCATTCCGACTGCAGCCGATTGCAAACAATAGCAGCGAAACAACCGGGCCGAGCTTGGTACGTCTTCAGACAACCAACAACAGTACGTCGGTATCAGCCGAGCAACCGGTCTCAACGGAAGCTGACCCTCCCCAGTACTCCATGAGTCGTGGCGTGTCTACTGTACGGGAGTTGTGGACCGAATGGCACGAGGGCCTCGCAAACCAGCCATCTATCGAAATACTAGAGCGCACATACGGCACGAAATGGAGATCATCCTCAAAAGAGTCAAAGTTTTTTCGCGGCGCTTTTACGTGATCAAATACGTACGAAGTCTCATGAGAGGAGGGCTGTCAGTCGACGCTGCCATTGCCAAAGCTGATAATGGGCGTGGGCGCAAGAGTATTGATGGATTTTCTAAATGGCTACGTAGAACAGATCTTGTTAGTCACAATTAGTTTCCATTTAAATCGTGAATGCATTATTACATGGTTACCTTTTATCTGCATCTGATCGGTTGCCTTCCTCTACTTGGCCGTGCGCGCGGAGTAAGTAGGCGGAGTAGCCGTGCACGGTCGAGTGTGTGAAACCCTTGGACATCCCCTTGGGGCCCTCGGCCGCGACCAGCTTCTCGACGCAGTCGTTCATGCCGCGGTACTGACCGGCCTTGTCCAGATGCATACGGGTCTTGGTCACGTCCAGCGGCGTAAGTTCAGCGCCTCAATGCCGCCGAAAGGCGCACCGCAGAAGTACTCGATGCTGGACACCTTCTTCACCTGGCCGTCCTTGTCGATCGTCAACGGGGCACGCAGACCGCCCTCGCCCACCTCGACGCTGGCCTTCCACCAGTCTTGGGGAGCTGGCGGACATCCGTGTCCCACAGGAAGTGCCCAAGCGCCGTGGGGGACGCCATTTCGGAGCGCAGCAGCAGGTACAGGTACTGGATGTCAGCCTCGTGTACGCAGTGGTCGTCGCGCGGATGCAGCTGCTTGATCATGTTGATGGCCTCCTGTAGCGTGACAGTCACGCCCAGCGCCTACAGGCCCTTTTGCAAGTCCTCGTCCACGAGGTAGCCCTTGTTCTTTTTGTCGAACGAGCGGAAGGTCTGCAGGATGCGCTCCACGTGCACGGCGTAGAAGTCCTCGTACGTGAGCTGGTCCTGAGGTTGATGGGATTGAACATGACCAGCAGACCAACAAGCCAGATGAGCGGGAACAACGGCACCACGCCGACCGACGTCGCGTTCATCTTCCTGGGCTGCGGTTTCTTGCCTTGGAGGGTATCAGCTTCCTTCACTCAACGCTTCCGTGCCATGTCCAAATGCTTCGCGCGAGCGCCATCAACGCCGAGCCGTCGTTCATTGCCTAGGAATGTGGGGCGGAGCTGCTTTGTATTACGTTGTATGCCACTAGACAGCGACGCGGTGCAGCGTTCAAGCCGTCGGTGCTGCTCGCAGACGACACGGCTGCCGAGTCGTACATCTACTACGTGTGGACGTCGCCGGCTTTCAATCGGGAGCTTCTCTGCTGTAAAAGGCAAAATGCCGCACCATAATTGGCCAATCAGCGGACAGTAATCGGGTTATGACCCAACTGCTGGTATCTTCGGGTAACAGGCCAAAAAGCGGCTGTTATCTTCAGATACCGGGTCGTTGGGTCATGACCAAGTCATGACTTTTCCCGTTTTACTTATGAGTATTGTGAGTTCTACTCTAATTTTCCAAGCCGGGCGGATTGAATCGATCCGGGCAAACCGTCGGCGAATCGCCAGGAGCACTTGGGTTGACTATGGTCGGCCTGTCTATGAATCATGAGTCCCTACTAAGTACGGATTGGGCTTGACATGCGGGCACATCACCATATGTTTGTGGGCCGGCGATTCTCTAAATAACTTGATGTTTGTATAGATCGATTGGACAGGGGCCTCAAAACCGACCCGTATCGGCAAATTTGGCCGGAATTCACAATACATTTCGCAAACTTTCGAGTAATGAGCAATGTGCTTGGAATTCCGAGTACGTAAGCTTCATTTAAACTCGCGCGCGGCGTCAACTTGAAACTATTCACTAAACCCTAAGGACGTTGCTTGTTGGGATGTCATTCACGAATACAAATAACGTGCTACAAACTCTTTAGGGCAACTTATCTTGTGTTTTCAGCTAGATGGCGCTTGAATTTTCTATTAGCTTATTCACATCCATAAACGGATCGATGCGTTACTTTCCCAGATGCATTAACATTGTATCCTTCGTCGGTCTCCCCCAAGGTGGCGATGCCGGGCGTGGCATATCTCCTAAGTCACACTATGTGGAATTACTCAGAAGTCAGTGAGTTGTCAGTGAGCTGTACTCACAATTAAGTAGCACCCGTTGTCCATGTGCACACCACGGCGTAGTAATACTAATATAGTGCTGCTTAGTTTGAAGTGATCGTGGTTGGTTTAAGCCAGATTCACAACACACTAACACACTAACAAACAGTTTGCAAACACTAGTGTTACTGTAGCTATACAGTTAGTGTTTGTGCGAACACTAGCTGCAGCCGGCGGCACTTTCATGGTCCTGTCACAGGCCAAACAACACTTCGTGGGCTAGCTCAACGAGTTGACAACAGTACACAGTACATGTACAGCTGCATCAGTCCCCGATCGTAGCACACAATCTCGTTCGCATCAGGATCATCCATTCTCGATCTTGACCTGAGTTCGCCACGATGCTCCGCCACGCGTTGCATCTCAGGAGCGCAGCTACCGCCAAGACTCGTCACGGCCTAGCGACCACTACAGCGCGTGGCCTCGCGTCCTCCGCGACTTCGACCGAGTTCGACTTCATCATCATCGGCGCCGGATCCGCCGGTTGTGTGCTCGCCAACCGCCTGAGCGCCGATCCGAGCAACAAGGTGCTGCTGGTGGAGGCGGGGCCCAGCGACCGCAACCGATGGGACTCGGTGCTGATCGAGATGCCGGCGGCCGTCCCCATCAACCTGGCGGACGACCGGTACAACTGGAACTACTTCACAGAGCCTCAGGAGTTCCTCAACAACCGACGCATCGGATTCCCGCGTGGTCGCGTGCTTGGCGGCTCTTCATCCCTCAACGCTATGGTGTACAACCGAGGACATGCCAAGGACTACAACGACTGGGAAGCCAACGGTGCAGAAGGCTGGAGCTACGCGGACTGTTTGCCATACTTCAAGAAATCTCAGAACCACCAGCTCGGAGAGGACGAGTATCGCGGCGGTGACGGACCGCTCCACGTTGTGAGGAACACACAGAAGGATCAACCGCTCTTCCAGGCGTTCCTGGATGCCGGAGTGCAGGCTGGTTACCCGTTTACTGAAGATATGAACGGCTACCAACAGGAAGGCGTGGGCTGGCACGACCTGACGCTCGACAATGGCAAACGGTGGAGTACGTCGGCTGCTTTCCTGCACCCCGTGATGGATCGCGAGAACTTGACTGTCGTGACGGACACGCTCGTGAACAAGTTGATCTTCGAGGGCAAGAAGGTGGTCGGAGTTGAGACGGAGAACTACAAGACGAAGGCCGTGGCCAAGATTCTGTCCGGGAAGGAGGTGATTCTGTCGGGCGGAGCCATCAACACGCCGCAGTTGCTGATGCTGTCGGGCGTAGGCGATGCGGATCACTTGAAGGAGGTGGGCGTGCCTTTGGTGCACCATTTGCCGGCAGTCGGCAACAACATGGAGGACCACGTTGGAGTGCATCTGCAGTTCGCCTGCAAGCAGCCCATTACTCTCTACAACGCGTCCAAGAGGTACCCGCACAAGGTGCTCAAGATCGGCTACGAGTGGCTGACGGCCAAGACTGGGCCAGGCGCGAGTCCGCACTGTGAAGTGGGCGGATTCATCCGAACGTAAGTCCTTGAGCCTCATATTCATGCGATAACCAACAACAACTCATCTCCTAACGTTTATTTGGCGCTTTGCAGGGCCCCAGGTAAGGAGCAACCGGACCTTCAGCTCGTCTTCAGCCCTTGTGCAGTGGACGAGCGCTGCCAGATGCGTGAGGACATCGGCCACGCCATGAGCGGACACATTGCGCTCTTGCGAGGATCGAACAATGGCACCCTCAAGCTGCGCAGTGCCAACCCGCGTGACCACCCTCTCATCGACCCCAAGTACTTGGCGGACGAAGACAGAAGAGTCACGTTGCGCGAGGGCGTGAAGCTCACGCGTGAGATCTTCGCTCAAAGCGCATTCGAGGAGTTCAACGGCGGCGGCATCTCCCCACGTGACAGCGTCCAGTCGGACGAGGAGATCGACGCGTGGCTGCGTAAGTATGCTGGACCAGAGTTCCACGTGTCGTGTACGGCTCGCATGGGCGTGGACGACAACTCGGTCGTGGACCCGCAGACTCGCGTCCACGGCCTCGAAGGTCTCCGCATCGTGGACGCGTCCATCATGCCCTACATCGTGAGTGGCAACACGAACGCGCCCGTGATCATGATGGCCGAGAAGGCGGCGGATATGATTCTGGGCAAGCCGGCGTTGCCGAAGGCCGACGTGCCGGTGTACGAGCCGAGCAACTGGCAGACCAGCCAACGTTAAACAACTTTGACTTGCGCAGCGTAGACGATTAGAGCTGCGTTGGAATACTGAAAAATATTGGTTGGCATATTCTTACAGTGTTACAAAGTTTACTTGACATCACATCAGTCCCGGCGCTGCTGCTGCTGCTTCATGGGACGACCCACACTTGACGCACCTGAGGACGGCTGACGCCGGATCCAAATGTACTTGGAGTTGTCCGGCTCGAGAGGGACCCACTTCCGAGAGCTCGACGTCGCCTTGTATCGCGATTCCACTCGAGCCGCTGCCTCGACGCGTTGAACTCAAATGAGCCTAGAGCTGCTCGGATCGACGGGGCTCCACTTCCGGGACGACTTACTTCGCCGTGGATTACTGCGAGGGGCAGACTTCGCATCGGCGTCGGTAGAGCCCCGCACCCAAACGAGACTGGAGTTAGTCGGGTCCAGAGGAACCCACTTGAACTTGGAGGCGGTGCTAGCGCAACGCTTTAAGCTCTTCGCAGCCGATCGCTTCTTGGAGCCCCGAGGTGTAGCGCATGATACTGCAGCTTCTTCCGCGGATGAGCTCTCGTTGATATTGTCTGGAGAACTCACTTTGGTCACCGGTGACTCAGGAGCTGTACTCGCGTTGGTCTCGGCATCTTTGATCTCGCCCTCGTTAGCCCTGAGAGCATCGGAAGCTTCGTCACCGTCAATACTGGGCCGGGTTAGAGCAGGAAGAAGTTCTTCCGCCCCAACATAGACAGCTTCGCCAATCCTGAACAGCTTTTCCACCGCATCCACCAAGTTCTCGACTACTTTCTCTACTTCAGAATCGACAACCTCAAACTCGTTGTCAACACTGCCAGTAATCACAAGCTTCGAGCTCTCGGCCTTGACAATCTCAACATCTTCAGGAGTGCTATCAATCGCTGTGCTCTCCGCGTTTTTGGTGCCGTCCGCTTTACGTGGCGCCATATCCACCAGCTCCTCAAACTTGGAAGTGTTCACGGGGATCGTGGCAAAGGCGGCAGTTGGCATCCAGTCCTCATCGTCGGTGATGGTCTCCACGTCACACGAATCAAACTCGTCCTCTGCGCTCAAAGTATCGGCCTCGACGTCCACATACTCGCGAGTATCTTCTTCCGGTGCTTCTTCGTCCGTGACCACGCTCAGCACGTCGTTGTCCTCTTCCTCATTCTCTTCCTCTGTCCCGGAGACGTCTTGAAGCGCTTCTTCTCCAAACTCGATCTCATCCGTTACATCCCCTGCTGCCCCCTCTTCGAAGTCCGTAATACTCGCGTCCTGCTCACCGTCGACAACCTCGTCGTCAGCTTTGGCGGCACAGGGAATGGCCCACGCTGGACGGCGCAGCCAAATGAGTTTGAGGTTGTTAGGGTCCCGAGTAAGGCACGGCCATTCCAGCGTAAGACGCTGCGGAGGGGCCCTAGCAGTTGAGGCGTGGCTCCGTTGGCTGCTTACGTTGCTGCGTTGGCTGCTCAAACTGCTGCCGGCAATGTCCATTTGGCCTCGACTACTCGAATAGGAGGTACCGGTGCTCCCGGGGGTGCTCATTTTGCCCTGGCTGCTGACTGCAGTCGTGGCGTTGCTGCTCGTGCTGCTCGGAGTGGGGGAATGCTCAGGCTCCGCTTTGGGCTCCAAGGCCTGTTCCAGAGCTGACAGCCACGTCTCGAACGTGGCGGCATCCGGTGCCTGGAAACTGCGCCGCTTCTTGCCATGTCGAACTGTAAATCGGTGGCGCGCGATGTCCCGCTCCGTCGGAGGCTCCAACCGCGCCGGGTACTGCAACAGGAACTCCTCGCGCCCTCCGAAGAGTGAGGGGCGTGACATGGCGAACACGGGCGCCTCGGGTGCCGGTTGCTCCACCAACCGAAGCTCGGCCTTGTGCCTGCAGACAAGAGTCGATCGTCAGGTATAGCAGTCTTGAAACCTTTGGGGGCTAAAGCATGGCGCACTCACCAAAAGAGGTGCAGGGCCTTGGTCTGCATCGGACAGTCGAGCCCCGTCATCCTGCTATCGACGTTCAACTACTGCGCTGTGGTCTGCGCTTGTGGAGGAGCTGGCGTGTTGCGAAATGGCGGAGCGAGGCAGGGCAGAGTACAGCGTCGACACATCTGGGGTGGCTTTAACTGGGCGTTGGCCAGTTTCGCGCTTGAGCACATGGTCTCTGCTGCCCGCGCCGGCCAGATGTAGGCTGCTGCGATGTGAAACCAATTGCCCGTAAATATTTTGCCGGACTTCTCGAAGGCGGCGGTGTGCAAAACGCTGAGGCTATCGCTGGTTGGGGGCCACGAACGAATTTCTATCCAAGCTGCAAGCTCAGCGCTGTGCAGTTGGCAACGGAACTCAGTGCTGGCGGTTCAGTTGAAGGTTTCGAGTTGAATCAGGTCGGAAGATAACCAACGCTGTAGCCATTTCGCATGCTTCAATTCTGCAGGTTCAACGTAGCATTCCGGTCTTTCTGACGATGCACTAACTTCAAGTTGGCAGGTGATGCATTGCATCCCCTCGCTTCGATGCTGCCATCTCCGCACTTGCTGTACGGGTACTGCAGTTGGCCAGCGCTCGCCCAACGTAGAGGTTCGGCATACATATTGGAACGTACGTTTGGGGAGCCCCACATCGTGCGATGTCCTTGAATGAGGAGGACGACACGCATGGCCACCACACGGTGCTCCGTGTACTGTAGAATCGTTGCAAGCAAGCGAGGTGGTCAATGCTTGCATGCACCATGGCATTGCAGCGCTTGCTCTCGTTGTCGACAAGTCAAGCCGCTCACCATCCTGCGCGGTCGAGCGGCGCGTCGCAGTGGTGGCTGATGCCACATGACAAGAGCGATGCCGGGACGATGCACTGCTGTACTCGTGCTTCGTGAAGCTACTGCCTCAGGCAACAAGCAACGAGAGCTTTTGAAGGAACTTGGTCCAGCATTGGCAATGCTGCATTGTCACTCGAAACGGCCCCGTTCCGGTGTAGAGGTGCGTGGTTGCACAGCTGGATCAAGAACTGTTGTTTGTCGGTCCAGGCATCGGCCAGTACCTGGCTCCGTAGCGAGCAGTTAAGCATTAAAACCGAGCTGACCAAGTCATGCTGAGCGCCACGGACGCGCAAGAAAACTGCAACAACAATGCGCATCGGCGGTGAAGTCAACGTTCAGATAACTTGGCCCGATAAACTTTATCGTTCGTCGCATACCATTGGCCCATCTACCCCAATATTTATACGCACCACCACTTCTGAAAGGTTTCGGTGATCACCATACTCGAGCCAAGTCACCATCTTAAGACCGGACAGTGCCAATATTTTGACTGGCCACCAACCGCGACATTTGAGCTACACTTCGGCCACGAAAGGAATGGCCAGCCTCGCCGGTAGCAAGCGCCCCGCGGAGACCGCGCCGGCGGCGGAAGGCGCCGAACCAGGTGCGACCCATTGACACGACCTCCATCCGCATGTCTTCTTCCACTCTAACGCAATTTTACACGCAACGGCAGTGCGCAAATTGACGAAAACCGAGCGTCGCCGAGAGCGCAGGCAGGTGCGTGGCAGGCTAAAAGACCCGTTTTCTCTAACCGCGAGGCAACGAATGCGCTGACCCATTTCCACTGCTGCCTCATTCCTTGCCAGTCGCCCGCGGAAAAGCTCGAGTACCAATACCGCATCCAGGTGCAGAATTGCGCCCATGACAACGACGCCGCGCGCGCACTCCAAGTGTACGAGCAGATGAAGAGCGAGGGCGTGAACGTGGCCCCGTACATCTACAACGTGGTCATCAACGTGTGCAGCAGGATGGAGGACCTGGCGGCCTTCAAGTCTGGAGCTTACGCCGTGTACCAGGACATGAAGGAGGCTTGTGATAGTGCCAAGCAGCAGCAGCAGCAGAAGGGCAAGAAGAAGCAGCAACAGGTGACCGAGCCCATCTACAGCGCCATGGTCAAGATCTGCAGCAAGGCGCAGGACTTTGACGCGTGCGAGACGCTCATCGCCGAGATGGAGGAGGCCAAGGTGGAGCCCAAGCTGCGCACGTTCGGCCCGCTGCTGCAGGCGCACAGCGACGCCGGCCACCTGGACAAGTGCGTCTGGGTGCACGAAAAGTTCCTCAAGAACGAGCTCGAGCCGACGGAGGCCGACTACGTAGCTCTGCTGCGCGCGTGCGTCAAGGCCGGCGACGCTCAGCGCTTCTACGCCTTCCTGGACAGGTTCATTGACGAAATTTGGCAGCCCAGTTTGATCACGTGGGACGTTTTCAAGGAGTGGTTCAGCAGGTACGGTAGCGCTGAACTTTTCACTGTTTTGGAGCGCCGGTGGCAAGCTCGTTTAACGAACACTTGGGTCTGATATTGTGTGGATGTTGCAGTGAGGCGGCGCAGGTGGACGGCCGCAAGTGGAAGATCGCCGAGGGCACCGTGAGCAAGGAGGGCGTGTGCTCCGTCACGGGCGACCAGCTGCAGTCGCTGGACTTGTCGCCAGAGCTGACATCGGAGCTGCTGGCCAAGGTTAGTGCCGTGGTGGTGGTAGCACCGGGGAGTGGAGCCATGTGCTCCGTTTACGGCCGCCGCATTGAAGTCACCGAATTCCGAACTGAGATCTGACCGGTTGATGATTTCTGCCGACTAGATCGAGAAGCTCGTGCGCACGGACGAGAAGCGCATGACGCAATGGGACGAGTTCAAGCAGTGGCTGGAGGAGTTTGGCCCCTTCGACGTGGTCATCGACGCCGCCAACGTGGGCTACTGCAACCAGAACTTCGACGGGTGCGTAAAGTCTCCATTTGTAACACCCCATCCTCGGGCTTTGCGGGGCGCTGACTATTAGCTGCCTGACCTTAATCAACTCGATGGGGCTACTCACTCGCACCGTATCTGTCTGTTTGTTTGTGTCCCGCAGCGGCGGCTTCAACTACAAGCAGATCGAGCTCATGGTGCAGCACTACGAGGCGCAGGGCAAGAAGGTGCTGGTCGTGCTGCACGAGCGCCGCACCTCGGACGAGCAGGTGCCGCCCGAGCACCGCGCGCAGCTCGCGCAGTGG
>JAIKVE010001231.1:0-12939 GCA_024679115.1 Phytophthora pistaciae
GAACGGCGACGAGGTGTGCGACATCGCGTCGCGCAAGGTCGGCCGCCGCGGCCGCCGGAAGCGCGACTGGTCGGCAGAGCTGGAGCGCGTGAAGGAGATCCCACTGGCCCAGCGAGGCTCCATCCGGGCGCTGGCCACGGCTGTCGGTATTCCCAAGACGACGCTCTACGAGCTGCTGAAGGAGGACGGGAACCCGACCATTAACTCGATTAAGCCGTCGCTCACGGACAAGAACAAGCTGGAGCGGGTCCGGTACTGCTGCAGCAAAGTGCGGCCTAATGGGCTTTTCGACGATATGCACAACGTGGTGCACATCAACATGAAGTGGTTCTCGCTGCCGAGGGACAAGAAGACCAAGGTCATGTTCATGGCAGCGGTGGCTCGACCGCAATGGGATCCGCAGAAGAACGAGTACTTTGACGGCAAGATTGGCACGTGGCCTTTTGTTAGAGAAGAGTTGCAGGTGCAGGAAGCGGATATGAAGCCGTCGCAGCAAATTCCTGAACGGACGTTTGTCGCGCTGGAGTCAGTGATCAAAGACGACGTGCAGCGAATGATCACAGAGCTGATCGTTCCTGCTATTCGGCAGAAAATGCCGGCGCACCTCATGCAAGGCGCGATCTACATTCAGCAAGACAGCGCGAAGATTCGTACTTCCGGCGATGCGATGTTCGCGGAAGAAGGACGCAAGGAAGGCTGGAACATACAGATGCAGAGCCTCCCGCCGTACTCTCCAGACTTCACCGTGATGGACAACAGCCTCTTCAAGCCAATCCAAGCAGCGCTGAAAATGCCACCGCCTCCTACACTGGGAGCAGCAGTATCGGGGCTCACCGAGCTAATGTCTGGCGTGGAGCGAGGGTTCGCGTCGCTGACAAGGGACCAAATCAACGATGCGTTCCTGACCTTGCAAAAGGCCATGGAGTGTACGATGCGAGTGCAAGGTTCGAATACGTACGAGCTTGGCCCCACCGGCAAGGAGCAGCTCCAGTTTGTCGGCAGCCTGCCTGTAAGTATATTGTGCGACCCCGATGCCATCTCGGCCTGCAGAGCAGTGCTCGATGTGGCTACCGATGAAGTTCTTGAAGCTCTTTAGCGACTTGCTATCAAGTGCTAGTACTACGTAGATAAGTGCAACCAAATCCATGTACTTTTATCGGTTACTTTCCGAGGCATCGCCACTCCAGGCTTGTCAGCACGTTTATTGTCGCTTGTTATCAGGCATGCGAGGCCTGCGATCATAATCCGAGTTAAGCAACAAAAGGAGCGCCCAGGTTCCACGCGATGAAGGCAAACACCTCGGACGTCTCCTCGATGATCTTGGTGGTGGGTTTGCCAGCTCCGTGGCCAGACTTCGTGTCAATTCGGATAAGAAGAGGGTTGGTCTGCACCTCCGAGTTGCCGAGCTGGTGTTGCAGTTCCGCAATGAGCTTGTACGAGTGCAGGGGCACAACTCGGTCGTCGTGATCGCCCGTAGTCAGCAGAACCGACGGGAACCCACCACGCTCCGCGAGCTTCTGCATGACAGGGCTGTCAGCTTGCGGCACGTTGTGCACTGGCGAGTAGCGGCGAATGTAGTTGAAGTCGTCAGCCACGTCCGGATCACCGTAGTCCGTGCGCCACGCGTGTCCGATAGTGAACTTGTGGAAGCGCAGCATATCCATGACGCCCACAGCTCCCACGGCGCAACGGTAGAGATCGGGGCGCTGGTTACTGGTGGCCGCCACCAGCAGACCCCCGTTGGAACCACCGTGGATGGCAATCTTCTCGGGGTTCGTGTAGCCCTCCTTGATAAGGTACTCAGCAGCGCCGTGGAAATCATCGAACACGTTCTGCTTCTTGTGCAGCATGCCGTCCTGGTGCCACTGCTCGCCGTACTCACCACCGCCGCGCAGGTTGGGCAGCGCCAACATACCGTTGAAGTGCTGGACGAACACAAGTCGCGACACACTGAACGCTGGCGTGAGCGAAATGTTGAAGCCACCGTAGCCGTACAGGTACACGGGCAAGTCGCCGTTCTTGGGTGCGTCCTTGCGCTTCACGAGGAACATCGGGATCTTCGTGCCGTCCTTGGACGGGTAGAACACTTGCTCCGCCTCAAACTGGCTTGGATCAAATCCATTCACCTTGGTCTCCCTGAAGAGCTCGGCAGGAGGAGCCGAGCCAGGGGTTGACTTGGCCAAGTCAACGCGGAAGATGGATCCCGGGTAGAGGAAGGAGATGAAGTGGTAGAACAGCTCCGACTCGGTATGTTTGCTGGCCACTCCGACAGTGCCCACACTGGGCAACGGGATCTCGTACTGGAACACGCCGTCCAGGTTGTACACGTGCAGTTCGTTGTGCACGTCCTTCACGAGCTGCACGACCAAAAGGTTCGGCGCCACGGGGTGCACGCCTTCGATCACGATAGAGTCCGGCTGCTCGGGGATCACCTCTTCCCACACTGGCGCAGCGCCCAACTTGGTGCGCACCACACGCTCGCGCGGGGCGTTGGCATTGGTCTTGAAGTAGTAGTAGTCTCCGTCGTTCAAAATGTACGAGTACGCCGAGTCCATGTTGTCCACAAGCTTGGTAACTGGGATGGTCGAGTCGCTTGGTCCCTTCAGGAAGTTGTCGAAGTCGCTCAGGTCAGCGACGTGGATCATGTTGGCGTTCTTGCATCCATCCTGCACGTACAGCAGCAGCTTCTTGCCATCATCGGAGACCTCGGCACCCACATTGAACGTGGGCTCGCTCGGGTACGCATACACCAGCTTGTCCTCCGACTGCGGCGTGTGCAGCGTGTGGTACCAGAGCTGGTGGTTCATGTTCGAGTCCGTCTCCGTGCCTCTCTTGGGACCTTCTTCGTCGTCGTGCTTGTCGTCTTTCATCTTCTCCGGAGGTGGGTACCTCGAGTAGAAGAAACCCTTGTCGTCATGGGTCCAGGAGATGCTGGAGAACTTGACCCACTCCACCGTGTCATCCAGGATCTTGTTGCCGTCGTGCACGGCCATGACCTTGATGGTCTGCCAGTCCGAGCCTCCGCGCGAGATGCCGTGGGCGAAGAACAGCTTGCCGTCGCCAAGCTTGGCCTCCGAGAAGGCGCGACTAGACAGAGCAGCCGTGCCGTCCTCGGCCAGGAGGTTGGGGTCCAGCAGCACGCGCGGGTCGCTGTGCAGCTCGTCCTGGATGTAGAGCACGCTCTGGTTCTGCAGCCCGTCGTTCTTCGAATAGACGTACTTGCCCCCGTACTTGCGCGGCGCCGAGTACTTCTCGTAGTTGAAGAGCTCCGTCATGCGCGCCTTGGTCTCGGCCACGAACGGCACCTGGCTGAACACGCGCTGCGTCACGTCGTTCTGCTTCGTCACGAACTCGCGCGTCTCGGGCGAGTCCGGGTCCTCCAGCCAGCGGTACGGGTCCGCCACCTGCACGCCGTGCAGCGTCTCCACCAGGTCACCACGACGCACAGCCGGGTACGTCAGTTTCTCGGCCAGCAAGCCCGCAGTCTTCATCGCCTTCTTCATCCGGGGAGCAGATCTTGCAATGACGATGGACGCACGCGGCCCGGGTTGAAGAAGTGTTTCATTCAAACGAGGGAATATAGTGACAGAGTGGGACGATCAGCCATTAATTGAGCTCAGTATGGAATACATTTCGGCAGTGAAAACACACTCTCGAAATTGCAAGATGTGGAACCAGGCGCTGCGGCGCGTCGTGCACGCCGAGGAGCGGCAGCAGGAGGAGAGGCGTCGGCAGCAGTTAGCACAGGCTGCTGCCGCTTCGTCTTCTGCGTCGAATGGTGAAAATCCGTCCACTGAAGTCCCGCCAGAAGCTCCGCAAGCTGCAGCAGAAGGTGAACAACCCGTGGTGACTGAGCAAGTAGCAGCTCCTGCCGCTTTTAGCGCCGATAACACGACCCCAGAGGTCGATAATGAAGCTGCTTATGTGGAAGAGGCCGATGACGAAGACGACTACCTCCAGAAGCACCTGCTGTCGCGCCCCACGTCCGCCTGGAGCTGTCTGGAGGACACGCAGCAGGCCAACTGCTTGGCGCTGAACCCGTCGCAGACGCTCGTTGCGGTGGGCGAGCGCGACGGCCGCGTGACCATATGGGATAACACGACCATCCGCGTGATCACGCGCGAGCTGGACCCGACGCTCATTGCGCTGCCAGCGGTGGAGAATGCCGCTGACGACGACAAGATGGCTGGGCAGGGGACTGCAGGGGCCAAGGTTGAGGCGGGTGGAGCCAAGAAGAGGAAGACGGACGAAGCTGATGCGGAAGGATCCATAGAGAACGACGACGCTTCCGTGGAGGACGATGAGGAGGAGAGGACGGAAGACGCGGCGTCCATCGAGGAGGACGTGGCGACGGAGGAAGACGAGGAGGCGGAGGCGGAAGCAGAGGCGGAAGCAGAGGCGGAAGCAGAGGCAGAAGAGGAAAACAACCATGACGAGAGCGAAGAGACCAAGACGGAGGACGAAGCGGACGCCTCAGGCGGTGAAGCTGTATGGACGCTTTCGGATCTTCGTGTAGTCAAGACCGCGCTGAAGGTGGTGTCGCAGTGTGCGTGGTCGTGCGATTCGCGGTGGCTGTTTGCCGGCTGCGAGGAGAAGTCGACGCGGCGGACGAGCAACGGCGCGAGGCTGTGCGTCTGGAACGTCGAAGCTGCCACACTTGTGTCGGCTTTCCGGTTTGGCGGAACGATCACTTCGTTAAGTTCGCACCCTAGTGACCCGAAGCTGGTCGTTGTAAGTTTTTGGAACTCTCGGCCAGTGCTCTTGGATGTCGTATCTGGAGAACGCAAAGAGCTGGAGAGCGTGCCCATTGAAAACGACCAGTTCACGCAGCCAACGCCACAAAACAGCACGCGCCATCCCGCGCTTGCGTCTTGTGCGCGGTATGGTCGTTCTGGGAAGCGCATTTACTGTGCCACGTCGAAATCTACGATGGCTGTGCTGGATGCTGATACGTTGCAGTGTCTTGACAGTCTCAAGCTAAACGTGCTTATCCAGTTCGTGGATATCTGCGTGAATTTGCGGGAAACAGCGCTGCTACTCACGAGCTCGAAAGGTATTCATGAATTCGTTTTGGACGCGAATAAGGGTGCGGAAGCATCAACCCCTATGGATGGTTCAAGTGGGGAGTCTAACGCCACTAAGGAG
Source organism: Phytophthora pistaciae (assembly GCA_024679115.1). Classification (NCBI taxonomy): domain Eukaryota; phylum Oomycota; class Peronosporomycetes; order Peronosporales; family Peronosporaceae; genus Phytophthora; species Phytophthora pistaciae. Next base: position 5,146 of record JAIKVE010001231.1, read on the forward strand.
CACCCGTTGGGGCTGCGCGAAGTTGCACTTCACTCCACGGGTGCGGTGCGCGCGCCTTGGGCTGTCTGCTGCTTTAGCGGTGGGGAGGAGTTTGTTGTCGGTACGCCCGTTGTACGTCACCGGCATGTTGGAGAGAATGGACTTTTCACGTGGCACCGGGCGTCTGTGCTTGGGAAGACAACAGGCCAGCACAATGCCGGGGTAAAAGACGGTGTGCTAGCACTAGCTTGGGACCGCTCCCGACAGAGTGTGCTAGCCGTGTCTACCAGTGGAAATTTTCACGTATTGGAGGAACAGTTCACCACCACCTGGCCTGGGGCAATGTATCCTGCAGGGTTCCGCCTCATCACGGACAACGAACTACATCTTGAAGTGTTCGATCGTGATGCTGAAGAGCGAAAGCGAGAGAAGGAAAAGCTTGCCGAGGCTGCGAAGCAAGCCCCCGTTGACATATTCACCATCCAGAGCCCGACGGTGGAGTTCCCTGGGGATTGCGACCTTGCCGCTGCTGCGCTACCCAAGAATGATTTCGAAAACCCTCGGTACATTCCAGCCATCCCGATTGCGTACTACCATCGACGGCATCTGCATTCACTTCATGGGGGAGTGTACAACGAAGACAAACACTTTGGTCTCGGTCAGAGCGTTTTTGAGCCACTCAAGGGTGCCCTGGGTAAGCAAAAGAAGAGCAGCTCTCGGAAGTCGAAGAGCAAGAAGCGACGGCGCAGATAGACACCAGGTATTCACAACAGGTTGCGGGCTAACGATGAAACAGGTACCCATGAACTGACGCGTAGACCTTGCCGCTCTACCTTCTTCCTTGACGTCCAGGAAGTTTTTCGTCATGTGCTAGTGCTATTTCCAGCCGTTGAAGGGACTGCGTCAGAGCACAGCTCCGCAAGTCATCGTCCTTACCGTTGTGGTCCGTATTCGAGTACAGGTCTTCTTGGCTATTCACGCCACGCCCGACCGATTCGTTTGAGTGAACACTCTGGGTTGCAACTTGCGATATCTGCAGCGCTCGGAGTGCCATCAAGTCAACCTGCAGTTTTCGGTGTGCGGGTGTCCTAGGAGGGCTTGCTGGGCTTCGGTTTGGAGGGAGTGGTTGGCGAACTGGGGTACATTCAATGCGGTCGGTGCGGTGAGCAGTTCGGGGTCCCTCATCCTGTTCATTCCCTGCTTGACTGACTTCCGGTGACCTCCCTCCTCTTCGTGAAGTATGTAGCATGGGCGAAGCTGCGAGATTGTTTCCGGAGGCCTCGACTCGAACGCATGATGCCGAAGTAGACGAGTGACCAGCCCAGCCGCAACGAGAGCAAGCCAGCTTACTGCGTCGTTGCGCTGCCAGCGTCAGTCGAACAACGTGCTCCGAGCCTTCTGCTGTGTGCTTCTTGCGCTGAGCAAGCGCTGTGGCTCGCCGCAGCTCGAACCAGGACTTCCGACTAGCAATCCACTCGTGGATCAGTTTCAATGATGAAGGCTCCTGTGTAAGAACCATGAGCAAGACTGTCGGAGACAGCGCGTACGCTCGCACGCCGCTGGCTGAAGTTACAACACAATATCTCGCGAAAGATGTCGCCATCTGCAACGCCTCCGACAGCCCGACTGAATCATGAGCTTGAAGAAGCTCCAGCTCTAGATCTGCCTCCTCTCGCCTCCCCGCGTGCTCCTCGCGAGGAGATCCGAGCGTGAGCTGTCCAGTCATCACGATAAAAACCTGCACTGGCTGGCCTGGCGTGAAGAGGTACTCTTGTCGAGCTATGACAACCGGACGTAGGTGCGCTGCTAAAAAGCGCCGCGACGAATCTGCCATAGCCTGGAACAGGAACGTGTTGCGAAGAAACTGCTCTGCTTCTGGAGCGAAAGAGTACGGGAAAGCGGGTGGCAGTCGAGCGGTTCCCTCTTGACGCCGGCGCTGGAGCATTTGGAGCTGCTGGACGACTTGGTACGGCAAGCACAACACGTATGTGTGAGCCACCTCGCGCAGACCGAGAAAATTACGCTGGCGAGCAGCACCTGCCGTTGCGGTTGTGAGGAGGTGGTTGAATCCAAATGCAGCAGCATGAAGGCCGAAGCAATCGCCTGCCACAAGTTCTCGTAGTTGAACGACAGGGCGATCACTGCACCCGAGCATGGCAGCGTGCATCCTAGTGAGACTTGAAGGGGTCGATGGCACCTTCGCGTCTCGCAGAAGCATAGGGCGGAACGAGAGCGTGCAATGGCCATTAAGCAGGAAGTACACGCACGTGCTGCGTGTGGCGTTTTGACTCCCGATCACTTCGCCAGGCACTGCAGACCGCACCGTTGCGTAGCGAAGCATGAGTCGCCAGGACTCGTCACTATCCGCCTTGTCTTCTTCTTTAATGCAACCACGCTCCTTCTTCTCCTCACTTTCTTCATCAAGCTCATCGAATTGCTCCAGTGAGCCACTACATTGGTTTACCAACTCAATGCACAAGGCCGCTGGATCGGGTAGAAGTGCCTCCTGCGGCCTCGTGGGCTCTGCACTGATCATACATAGCGACTGGAGCGTCCGTGCGAGATGAGGGAAGTGCTGCAGCAGCCACTGCCGGAACTCCGACACCGCAGCTGGATCCTCTCGCCGCTTGCTGCTTGCCTCGGGGTTCTGGAGCAGCAGTTGAAAGCTCTCGGACTTGCTAAAGGGGTCGAACGCAACCGATTCCAGCACCGCCCGACCTCGAGGGGTAGCGCCAACTCCTGTGATCGACACACGAGGGCGAGCGGGGGCTGCAGCCGTCGGCTCCTCCGCCTTTGCCTCGGAGCCATCTGATGTAGATGAAAAGGAGGCTCGAGCTTTCGGCAATAACACGGGGGCGAGTTCATGCGTCCTCAAGCGATACCGACCGCTCGGCGTCGTCGGCGCTGTGATTGCTCGGCCATCGGTCGACATGCCCGATAGAACGTGGAAAGTGAGACAGCGTTCTCTCCGCACGCTAAACCAGGGAAAGACTATTTATACGGGATGAAGACTTTGAGAATGGTGTGCGTGAATATCATATTTTATTCGCGTGGCTTCGGCCGGGGGCCTAGGCCGTAGGGCACTACGTCATGAGTGTCGCTCATTTAAACTGCAGACCGACAAGTCTCGACAGAGTGGGGCTTGGTTACTTCTTGCCTCCCTTCTTGCCGCCCTTCTTGCCGCCCTTCTCCTCCTTGGGAGCTGCAAACAACAGATACCACCACCACCAGTGAGTTCCCCGCAACTAAGGACACGACGATGCAGCGCGCACGGTGACTCACCGTCCTTGGCGGCGGTCTTCTCCTCCTTGTTGTCCTTGCCCTTGCCCTTGCCCATGGCTGATGAAGTGCTTGGTGTGGGTGCTTGAAGAGGGGAGCTTGAGCTGCGAGCTGGAAATTCGGGAATGAGCCTTCACAGCGAGCGGTGCGAGCGGCGGCGGCTGAATCGGGCGGTTGCATATCCTTGTCCGGGGGACGTCCGTTATCAGATGCCTAGTCTAGGACTTGTAACGGCTCTTACGCTAGGCAGGCTTTCACTTGACGTTAGTATGACGTCCTGGATTTGCCTAATCCAGGATGGATCTTGAAGCGTCGCGAGTTGAAGCTGACCCATTCTGTGACTGAAAAGTGATCGATCGGTGGTAATCTCGGTGGCGCTAGCGCGGTCCGGGGCAACTGCTGGTGCTGGAGCTCCTCATTCGAAGCTCGCGACATCAGCCTGCGCCAAGATTCTCCTCTGGCTAGAAGCACCTCTTCTCTTTGGGAGACGTTTTTCCAGCAATGCAGGCATGGGGTACATCATGGTCATGACTTCGAGCAGCAGGCAAGTGCACATCGTGCTGGCGAATGACTCTATCAGTGCTAAAAACGAATGGCATGCATGCTGGTTGCGCCCTTGGTGCGCCTGTGACAGCTTGGCTTCAATAATGCCGCTTCGTTTTGGTTTACGACACGTAGCTACACGGTCACTAGAGTGCCAGGTTGTTGAGAGCGTCAGCGAGAGTCTGCACGGCCTGCTGGCTGCTCGCGTCCAGCCGAACTCCTGCTCGGCGCTTGGGCATCCCGCTCATGAACTCGGCGACGTACGCGCGCGTGCTGTCGAAATACCGGCAGATCCACGTAGTTATCTGCAGCTGACTGGTGGACGTCTCTCTCGGCTTGGCCTGCTTCAGCGACTGCGCCTTCTCGTGGCTATACGCCATGCACTTGCGGACCAGTGCAGCTCCTGACCGAGGCTTCTTACGGCGTCGACTTCCGCTTCTACTAGCGACGGCTTCCTCCGCCCTGACGGAGTCTGCGGCAACGGGGGCACCTTCCAGGCGAGATTCATCGTACTCGAGCACGGGGACGACCAGGTTGACAAAGTCCAACATCAGCTCGACCTGCGCAGCCTCTATCCGTTCAACAGCAGCGCCACTCTCAGCGTTGTTGCCCTCGACTGCCGCACCCAGCGCTTCAATTTCACGCGCAACCTCTTCGATCGTCGAGCTGAAGCGCGCCTGCACCTCATTGTAGAACGTGTCGTCTCCACCGTAGAGAACGTCGTTCGAGTCCACTCCGTCCAGTCGACCGGGCAGAGCCCGTTGTCCCCAAAGACCATACAGCTGGACCAGCATGAGCAGCACGCGCACTCGGGCGACTCCAGCTTCAAGACGACGCGATACGGACGACGAACTCGGAGCCACCCACGCCAAACGCTCCAGCACAGCCTTGCGCAGTGCAGACACGAAGTAAAATGGGTCTTCGTCATTTAGCGACGGAGCGTACACCAACACGCTCATCAGCTGGGCAATCACTTGCACGATACGGTCGATGACAGTGTTGGTGTTGTTGATACTCACTGCCCCGAACAGTCCAAGTGCCACACTGCGCTTCGGGGTAAGCGACACTATGGCATCTGAGTCCTCGTCGGAGGGGCGGCGGACAGAGTCAATAGCGCTTGGGTCCAGCTCTGCAAGCAGCACGATTGCAGCTTTCACCAGCGCGTCCATCTGCGGGATACAGCTTGTCACTAGGGCCACATTCGCTGCCGACACCATAAGCTCAAGCTTTTCGAGAGGCGCCTCAATTGACGGGATCGTGATGTGCGCGAACGCCAGACAAGACTGGATGAAGTTTCGCCGTGCCTGCGTTCGCTTCTTCCCGCCGACGACAGAGGCAACGCCACCACCAGTACGCTTGTGAACGTGCATCGCCAACCGAAGAACCATCGTGGACAGCAACTCCTTGATCGGCTCCAGCTTGTAAAACGAGCGACGGCAATCAGTGTACAGCATCAGCAGCGCCTCCTGCTCCTCGTCTTGGGCTCTTTCACTGGCGTTAGCGGTCTCGTTGACGTATCCAAGCCGCGTGATGAATGCCGAGATATCGCGGTTTGCCTCCGCACGTTCGGACGCGGTACTGAGAGAGTCGAGGGCGTCGTGTACGCGACAACAAACAACCAAAAGGGTATGTGCTACGGCGGCCTCGGGGCCCACCACATGGAGCCGTAATGTGCCAGACCGATTCGATGACTTCTTCATACTTCCGCCCACAAAAGCTCGCAACACTTTCTTTGCCACATCCACACTCGACTCCCGCTTGAACATACCCATCAGTGTCTGCAGACAAGCGAAAAATCATAGTTGAGTCAGCATTTTTAACATTTACAACACGCTCTGCCCACGGTCACTTACGAGAAACGGCGTAGAAGGGATCAGCTTCGAGAAAAACTCATAGTGCTGCTTGGCACCGAAGACAACATTCTCGATGAGAGCACCGAGCAAGTTGTACGTTTTTGCCGTGAGTTCTTCTGGCGTTGCAGCGTTTAGGTGCCGCACGACGTCCTTAAGCAGGATGAGAGCCTCTCGGTGCTAACACACAACAAGCAGAGCGTAGATAGTCACATCGACGTTAGCAATGGCGTCGTATTCCGTACACACACCAATTCATAACGTACCGAGAAATGAGCCACTATAAGCTTCATGTAGGCGGCAGCACACTCCATGTACTGCGTTATATTCTCTTGAGAAGTGATGGACGACCAGGAATCGTTCAGAAACTGCAGCTTCCCACCTCGTTCACTCTCCGCAATAACAGGCACATTGCTGAGCTGCACCGCAACGAGACTGTAAAGATGGCACTTCGACACCAGCGACGGAGAGGATGTGCGAATGAGATCCAGCATCTCCATGGGGGCTGACGCGTAGAACTGGGCGCCAAAACACTCGCAGAGGTGCTTCAGCACCATGGAGCTGTCCGAATATTCTTGATAGTGCGCCAGTAACGTGTCGAAGCTGCCCTGGGTGGCCCCCGGGGCTGCGCATTTAACGAGCCATTCCACAGCGGGCGAGTGAAGCGCCAGATACTCATCTTGCTCCATCTTGTGCGTCAGCAGCCAATGCTCCAGTTTGTTTCGACGGAACCAACCGAAAGCGTAAAAGTAGTCGAACAAGCTGCTGCTTACTACGAAGGTTTGCTCGGTCGGTGAGGTAGTGCCCAGCAACTCCGAGCTGGTGAGTGCCAGATAGAGGCGTGCGTACAAGGCAACCATCGGCTCTCCAACACCTCTAAAATGGTAGGAACACAACATAATGCAGTGTTAGAGACCAGTATTGACAGCGCAGCATTCGCACACACAGAAGCATACTTGATCATATTTGACAGCCGCGCTACAATCTGCGGGTACTCGCCATCGCAAAGAAATCGATAGCACCCGAGCAGCGCGATCTCAATATATCTGAACCCAACAACAGGTACAATGGTTAGTGAAAAAGAATGAGATAGCTAAGAAGCATAGCGCATTCTGCGTACATTCGTGGGAGCAGCTCTCGGATGCAAGCCGTCTTGTAGAACCAGTTGCGGCACGTCTCGGTGGCTTGGACGTTGACGTCGGAGCTCATGAAATGTTCGCCCAGTGGCTCCGGAAGAGGCTGGCCGTTTTCGTCCTCAGAGGCGCGGGTGTGGATGCGATCGAACACGAGTTTGCCAAAGGCGTCCAGCACTTCACTTACTAGCACAAACACGCACGGATAGAGCTGCGGTGCCGTGTCTGTATCCGCCAGCAGCTTCACACACTTAATCGCAATGCGCAGCGCTTCCACCTTGTGGTTCTGCTCCCAGCTAGCAATCAGCCGCTTCTGCATCTCCTTCACCTTGGCCACGTACTGGCTCTGCGAGATCTCGATAGTCTTCTCGTCCTGCTCGGCAGTCGGTCCATTGTTCTCAGGTCCACGCTCCAGCTGCTCCAATCTCGCGCGTGTCTTCTTAATCACCGACGCCTCGGCCGGGTCGTCCGCCTTCTGATAGTCGCTCTTCGGAGCGAACGAGATCTCGTTCTCCAGGTCGTTCACCTCCAGCATGCTCGCCTTGATCTTGAACGTGTGGTCGGCGTACTTGGCCAGCAGGCGGTCCGTGTGCTCCTTCCACTTGTGCTTCACTGTACGAGGCATCGCTTCGCCTCTAGCCTCCCTATTGTTTGCAACAATTGCAGCATCAACCGACGCGGCTTTCGAGCGTTTGACCTCCGTCTGCGCCACCTTTGCGTCTGCTGGCGCTCCGAGGACGCCCAGCGGGTCCACATCTCCGTCCTGCAGCACCACGAGCTCTGGCAACACTCCACCGCTGTTTCTTCGCTTGGAGAACGAGTCGCCAAGCGCTGAAGACGCAGAACTTGGCGGCGGATCCACTGCAACTGCCGCATCGACCGAGGGACCGGATAAAGTCGTCGCCAGAGCCAGCGGATGCGTCTCCTTCGCCGCCAGCGCGCGTGGAGCCAGGTCGTGCCGTGAGCGAGGCGTCTGGCGCTCTCCCACGCGCCACTTGGCCGCTGGGGTC
>JAIKVE010001232.1:0-12937 GCA_024679115.1 Phytophthora pistaciae
CCCGCTCGCGCGCCTTCGACCGGTTCCGATCCTGGGCGGGCGGACTCCTCGGCACTTCCAAAAGCAAGAGACAGCGCGCAGCCACTGAGCCCGCGCTCGCCACCAAGAGCAAAGAGCAGCAGCAGCAGCAGCGAGCCACGATGCAGGAGGTCTCTGCTGAGCTGCAGCAGCAGCTGCAGGCGCTGGGCATCAACCCGTCGGACGACGTCTTCCGCACAGGCTCGGAGGAGTACGACCACAACGGACTGAGCTCGCCCATCCCGCAGGAGGTGCGCTTCATGAACGCCGAGCTGCGCCGCTGCCCCGTGGAGGGCGTCGGCATGGTGCTGGCCATCTTCTCCGGCTCGGGCGCCGTCTACGAGTTCGTGCGCACGCTGCGCAAGTGCATCTACGGCAAGGTCAAGCACGCCGTGCGGCTGCAGATGACGCCCAACGGCACCTTCGTGCGCACGCAGTTCGAGGTGGCTATCAAGGTCATGAGCAAGGTACGCCAGCAGACTTTTGTAGCTTGATGGAGTGCAGTTATTGACTGAACGCTGTGTGTTGTCACCTGTGCTGCAGGTTATTATAGGGGAGGGCAATCTCCAGGAAAACCCGCTCGTTGAGCTCGCAGCGCAGCAGTATCTGTCGGTACCCGGCCACGAAAACGTGCTGACGCTGGTAAGCTCAAGTTATGGGAGATCCTGGATTGGGAGTGTTTTGTCTAACGTTCCTTGTTTCGAATTTGCAGCTCGAGTGCTTGCACGACGCCGACTTCATCTATGCCGTACTCCCGTTTTGTAATGGAGGTGAATTGTTCTCCGTGGTCGAAAGTGGTGGCGCCATGGAGGAGGCCGAGTGCCGCCACTGGTTCACTCAAGTACTGGCCGGCCTCTCCTACCTCCAGAGCCGCTACATTTGCCATCGCGACATGTCCCTAGAAAATGTGTTGCTGGACGGTGACACCTCAAAGGTAAAACAACCACGGACTGTGCATATTACATGGTCGTATTGCCTTATTGATGTGTTCCCGTGTACATTAGATCATCGATTTTGGCCTGTCCATCGGTATCCCCGTGGACGCGCATGGCATGACGTATTCACTGCCGCCCGCTGGCGCAGTTGGAAAAATCTTTTACATGCCGCCGGAGGTAAGCGAGCGAGGCCACTGCAGCTACCATGCGCGAGTGTATCTCTAATCTCCATGTGCTTTGCTGCGCTCTCAGATTTATCGTAACCAAGTTCCGTTCAACGGTTTCTCTGCCGATATCTGGTCGACGGGCGTCATGTTGTTCATCATGGTAACGGGCGCGCCTCCCTTTGAGCGTCCGGACGACGCAGACCCGCGCTTCCAGATGATCGCGCAGGGCCTCATGAGTGACATGTTAGACTCGTGGGGAATGGACCACGTGTCCGCGAGCGTGCGCGATCTGCTGTCGAAAATGCTGATCGTGGACGACCCGTCGCGGCGCCTGACAGTAGAGCAGATCGCCATGCACCCGTGGATTCAGGGTGGTTAAGACCGAGCGCTTGCAGCAACGCAAGAATGAACTGTCGTCTCCCTAAGAAAAAATCTTGTCTGCCCGGTGAGCAGTGTTGAAATGTGCAAAATTCTGTTAATACCTAACTTTTTTTTCTAGCTCGTGGCTCCTTTGTGAGCTGTGTTAGTTGCCTGCTTAGCCCCAATCTGAGCGGCAGTAGTAGAACGCATCGGGCGGAGCAGGATGCATCGACGGAGGCAAGTTTTGCAGCGCGAGAAGGGGCTCATGACTGTTTGCAGGAGCTACGTTGGAGGGCGGATTCACTGGCGTCCATGACGGGACGTCCTCATGGCCCGTTGCAGCGTGACGTGAAGCCGATGCAGCCGCATGACGCTCTTGATCTGGTGGTCAGGCATGGTATGAGTGGAGTGGAGAGAAGCATGCAGGACTCGCGTGCCTTTATTCATTTACCTGCGAAGCTGCCGTACCAGAGCTTGACGTTGGCCTTGTGGTTGCGACCGCGGTTGTGTCGATGCCGGGCCTCGTGCGAGTCCTCGAACGACTTGTTGCAGTACTCGCACACGAAGCGCGGCTTGCCCATGGTTGATGTCCAAGCGATGTAAAACTATCGCTGAAAAGCTTCCCTGAGAGGGTCCCATCCATGCCCCATTTTTCAATAGACCGAGTCAGAATTAAATCTTGCGAATTGTTGTGAGCTTCCGCATTAACTTAACGAGTGAACGTAGTAGGCGAGTGAAATTCTAATGCAGCTAAGGAGGTAAACGTTAGCATGAACTCGGTAGAGATGCACTGCTCAAATAATCGATTGGCTGAGCGAGATGTCGAGCACCTTAGAATCTCATGCTGTGCGATCATTGGGGCAACTTACCTTTTAACAACTTTTTCAGTCATAGGCGTCACAGCGGTCTCGATCCACCGATGCCGCGTCATGTTCGGCCGAGTCGGCAGTGATGTAGTCCACCCGCGAGCTGTCGCTGGCATCACACCACTGTAGACAGGATCGCTGCCATGCTTGGGGTCGAAGCTGACGATCCGATCATATTCTGTACGCTGGATTCGGTAAAGCCGATATTAGCAGCGCGCAGCGAGACTGCGTCTGCGGACTTGTAGCCCGACGCCATCGACGCTTCCCATTCGTGCTGCCACGTCGTCCACTCGTTCAGCAAAACTTGTCAAGCTGGTCTTGCTGAGCGCCTATCTGAGCTCTCAGCGTTCCCACGTGTTCAGCTGATTCGTCATCGTGGTGAAATTCTTCTGACTAGCCGACACTTTCTTCTGCCACTCGAGCACCATGGCACCATGCTGTGCGTGGCAAATATCTGGTTTTGTGCGATGGCTAACTCACGTTCCAATAACGTCATGCGCTCCTGTTGGCTGCCGGAGACTTGATCTACAACGTGCGCATACTGCGCGACCTGCGTCTGCTCTGTCCCGCCGTCGTGGGTGACTTCGCCAGTGATGCTCCCATCATTGCTACGCAGTCTCGCTCCTCTTGCCGGTGTTGCCCTTCGCGCATCTCGTCCACCGCGAGAAACTGCGCCTACGTGCCGTCTTGGTAAATTCCAGACTGACAGAAACGCAACTTTTCCTGGACCAATACGATCACATCATTCTCTTTGAAAGGCCACACATCACGAAGCAATTGTAGCAGGAGCCTGTAGTGTACAAGTTTCAACCTTCCATTCATCAGTGCATTAGTCCAACTCAAACTCAAGTGTAGGTGCCCGACAGCGTGATACTCGGGAAGAAGTAGGACGGCTCGCTGGTCTGCACACACCAATACAGCCACAACAACAACGTCAACACTTTGACTGCCCCCAAACTCTGTCAAACCTCTGCACCGTACCTGCTCGTCCAGCCACGTCATGCCCTCGCGCAGCAGCACATTGAGTGCCAGCATGCTGCGCTTCTTGTCCCACTGCAGCTCGCGCGCCAGGATGCTGACGTTCACCATGCCCCCCGTCGTCTGCGCCAACGCCAAGATCGTCGAGTGGTCCTGACTCAGCACCACCGGCACCGTCACAATCTAAAGCACAGCAGCAATACGTTAGGTAACTTCTAGCCATCTCCCTCCGTCCTCATACAGTTCCGCACCATGGTCCGCTCCTCCATGTCAATCAGCTGGAAGCCCTCGCCCAGCACGCTGAGCTTCTTGACCGCGCGCTTGACGTCGTCGTCCGTAGCCGTTTGCATGGCTGGGCCGCGCTTCTTGCCCAGAAGACGCAGCAGGTCGCTCATACCAATCAACCCGCCGTTCTTGGGCCTCGTGAGGATGCCCACCTCGATGATCTGCACCGCCAGCTCATAGTAGAAGTCGCCCACGTCCAGCAGCTCGGACCAGAAACCTTTCTTGGAGGCCAGCGGGTCCACGCCGATCTTGGCGCACATGACCTGGAACTTGCGCCGGAAGTCCGGGTCCTTCTTGATGCTGCTCTTGTGCTGGATGGCGAACGCCTGCAGGTTCGCGCGGAACAGCTCCAGCTGCGACGCCACGTGCGACAGGTTGGCCTCCACGAGCTGCTCGCCCACCTCCGAGAACTGCTTGGCCTGCTCCTGCTTCTTGCGCACGGCGCCGATGCCCACGCCGCGCCGCCGCATCCTGCCTGCCTACCTGGACTGACGTTAGGGATGACCAGGATTGATGCTTTTACATGTAATCAGCGCTCATTGGCAGATACGAATTTTTCGCCGCCACGTTTTTGGCGAATGGTGGCCTGTTTCGTGGCTATTGAGACCCCCCTTTTCGCCCAATGAGCGCGCCGCGGCCCCCGGTTTTTTTCTTCCGTTAGCTCCCCGTTCACTTCGCGGTTTGCGGTCATCGAAGCAGAGGAAACGCCCCCAAACTCACACACAGCAGCAGCATGTTCGTCTTCGACTGGTTCTACAACGTGCTCGGCTACCTCGGTGCGTACTCGGCCGTAGCTAGGTGCAGGTGCAGGAGCTGGAGCTGGCGGGGGGATCCGAGGGCGCGGCTGGAGGCTGCTGCCTGCCAGCGCCGACGTCGATCCATCCCTCAAATCCCCGCGCTTGCATCTCCTGCTTGAAATGGGTGCAATTTCTGCCGGATTTCTAATATTGGATTATTTTAATTATTTTTTTATTAATTGTAGGCCTGTACCACAAGAATGCCAAGATCCTGTTCCTGGGTCTGGACAACGCCGGCAAGACCACCCTCCTGCACATGCTCAAGGACGACCGCGTCGCCGTCCACGAGCCCACGCTCCACCCGAGTACGTGGCTACACCCTGAGGATTGCACTTGACTTAGCGGGGCGTTGATATCTAACTGGTATGTTGTGGTTCTATTGCTGCAGACTCTGAGGAGCTGATCATTGGCAAGCTGCGTCTGCGCACGTTCGACCTGGGCGGTCACGAGACTGCGCGCCGACTGTGGCGGGACTACTTCGCCACGGTGGACGGCGTGGTGTTCGTGGTGGACGCGCTGGACCGCGAGCGCTTCCCCGAGTCGAAGCGCGAGCTGGACACGCTGCTGGGCTACGACGAGCTGGCCAACGTGCCGTTCCTGGTGCTGGGCAACAAGATCGACGTGCCGCGCGCCGCGTCCGAGGACGAGCTGCGCAGCGCGCTGGGCCTGTACGAGACGTTCGGCAAGGAGTCGTCCAGCGGCGACAAGGACGCCAGCATCCGCCCCATCGAGCTGTACATGTGCTCAGTGGTGCGCCGGATGGGTTACGCCGACGGCTTCCGCTGGATGGCCCAGTTCTTGTAGATGACGGATCGACCGGTGTCGCCCCCCCCCGCGCGCAGAGCGTGACGGCGTATTAGCAGAGAAAGGAGAAGAGAGGAGAAGAAGAAGAGAAGCAGGTCAGGGAGAGAGAGAGAGAAGGAGAGGAGGAATGGAATAAACGCCACACAAAATCACTCGCTGCTGCTGGCTCGAAAGCAGTTTCTCTTCGTCCGTAAACGTAAACGTAGCACAGGACCGACACGTAAGTGAAGCCATCTATCATCAGATTCACGAGAAGACGACGCTGACGACGTCGAGCAAAGAAGAAGAGAAGAAACAAGATCGAGCGCCGCGTCTCACAGTCATTTTTTCAGCTTTGATGTCGTTATGCATCTCTTAGTTCCAGCACACAACTCGATACTGTATGACTACAGTAGAAGCTAAATCGGTCGAAGTCGAAACCACCAACGTGCTTAGTCCTGTCGACAGGTCCGACGGAGGCACGCGAGACCAGACCATGCCGCCGACCATGACGCCGACCATGACGCCAAGATCGCGACGTCCCCGACCCGCTTCGGCTGCCGCGTTGTCGTTCAAAGGGCGGTCGGATGCCAAGCCTCGGACGCTCGCCATGGACAGCATGATCCAAGCTGCGCACGACCACCTGGTGGACGGGTCGCCTCGATCCTGCAGTCCGGGGCCCCGACGGCGACCAACGGACAACCAGGAAGAGCGAGATCGACTGCAACAGGTCGAGGCTGTGAGGCTGGTGGATCACATGGACAGCTTCCCGTTGGTGCCGCTGCCGGTCATCCCGCAGCTGAGCATCGTTGATTTAGAGAAGGTCGAGCGCGGGCTGAACGAGCTGCTGGGGTCGTTGATGCCCCACGAAAGCGACCAGCAACTCGGTCGATACGCAGCGCGGCAGCTGTCGCTGGTGCAGCGCCAATTGACGCAGCAGCGAGCTCAGGAGCGTGTCTTTCAGCTGTTGCGCGGTGATCTACCAGCGACTTTAGCGCCGCTTGAAGCAGTCACGTTGAGGAAGAGCTCGTCAGCGGCAGCAGCGGTGAAGATAGGACCCCCCGCTGTCTCAAGCTCAGCTACACGTGCTGTGTCAGACAACCAGAAAGGCTCGCAGCTTGGAGCTACGCAGTCTCAACGTAGTAGCGGCGGTGGTAGTGAAGCCGCGGATTTGCGTTGGAAGAGCAAGAAGGCGGGTGTGGAGATGGCTCGAGCCATGGTTCAGGCGAATGCAGCTAAGCTTAAGAAGACGGCAGTGGTTTGCTCGACCGCGTTCGTGATATCGGCAGGAGGCAACGCGTCGAGGAAGCGGGGGAGACCGCGCGTGGCAAAACGCACCCCTGAAGAAGAAGCTCGCTACCAGGCCGAGCGGGTAGAACGCGAGCGAAAGAATCGACGACAAGCTGCGTATCAGCGACTGCAAGCGAGACGAGAGCTGCAGGCGAAGCGAAAACAAGAGCACAAGCAGCAGAAGGAGAAAGAAGAAGAGCACAAGGACCGAGTGGATGAGCTTGGACAGAAGGAGAAGGAGCGAAACGATAGTGACAGCGAGGGTGAGAGCGAAACTAGCGACGTCAGCAACTGCTCCGAGAGCGACGAAGCGAACGAGAAGGCCATCCTTGCTCTAGAAGTGGCAATTCAAGCTCCAGAGGAGGATGAAGAGGAAAGTCCAAGAAGTGAACGAAGCGATAGCCATCATAGCGACGAAGGGGGCGAAGTGGAGAGCGCGGTACACAAAGAAGGCGAAGAAACTCAATGCAGTGACTCTCGAGTTGAAAATGAACAGCCACAAGTTGATGAATGCCACTCAATCAACGATAGTGCGGTCGACGAGGCCAGCGAGATGGTATTAGAGGACGAAAGTTTGGCGACATCCACACCATCAATTGTGGAAGCCACGAGCATGGCTAGCTCGGAGGTGAGAGACAACGTGCCAAACGAGGTCACCAGTGGAGAACAGCTCGAGGAACGTGCAGTTGACGGTAGCACTGACCAAGAAGCGTTTGCTCTTGATTTGCAGCGTTTCATCGGCTCAAGAGCAGCAGCGAAGCTGGAACAACTTCAAGCAGAGAAAGAGGCGCGACGAAGTGTGCCGACCTCATCGATTGCTCCAGCTACGCTTCTTGCCATGACCGATTCAAGTTCCCGGAGCGCGTCCGAGGTAGTCGACGACACGCCAACAAACGAATTCACCGAGCAACGTCACACTGCACAAGACCAACAGACAGAAGAGAGTATGAACGACTCGCTACTCGCAGAACGACGAGAGGTAGAGTTGTATGATGTCCCTGACAGTGAACTACCTACCGCTGCTCCAGAAGTTGCTGCTCCTCCTCCGGACGAGAAAACCGCGTCTTGGATCGATGATGTCCGACAGAGTGCTGAAGAATCAAGAGCAAAATCTCCCGAAATTGCAGACGCTCGTCAGACTGCCACCCTCACTCTACCCCGCGCTCCTGTGGCCGAGTGCAAGGACTACCGGTTCTACTTCAGCAACTTCCAGTGCATCCTCACGTCCGTCTTCGAGCAATGCCGCAGCAGTTCGTCCAATACGTCGTCTGCGACTTCGCTCTATCATCGCCCCGTTGTTGGCACTACGGGCGAGCACACGATGAGGCTCCAGCAGAAACTCTACGAAAGCTGGCAAAGCATCATGCAGGACTACGCGACAGTGTTTGGCCCCAAGATCGTCGCTCCAGAGGGGATGGTGCCTCTAGCAGCCGCGAAGCCCTGGGCGCCGCACTACCGGATCAACTCAACAGCTCGGAAAGAGGTCTCGGAGATCGTCACCCAAGCCTTACAACGCTTGGGCGGTGGCTGGGAGGAACATCCGTCGGGTCTGGGACTGAAAACGACGTGGAACTTGCTGTGGACGTGGAGTAAGCCACGCGTGGAGCGTCAGACGCTGTTAGCGTGGCAGAAAGTGAACCATTTCCAGCATGCGAAGGCCTTGACGCGCAAGGACTGTCTGAAGAAGCACATCGGCAAGTACATCGCTGCTGGTGGACGTCTGCGCCAAGCTTTCGACATCATCCCGCCGACGTTCTTACTGCCTAAAGAGTACGTCGCCTTCGTTCAAGCCTTCCAAGAGCGCAGTGAGCGACTGAAGCACAGTGGGTTGTCCGAAGCCAAGAACATTTGGATCATGAAGCCCGTCGCGCTCTCGCGTGGGCGCGGAATCTCGCTCGTGAACGATCTGAGCCAGGTGATCTACGGCGAGCAGGTGGTGATTCAGGAGTACATTGCAGCGCCGAGGTTGCTGGACGGCTTCAAGTTCGATCTGCGTCTGTACGTGCTCGTGACGTCCTTCAACCCGCTCGAAGCTTTCCTCTACGACGAGGGCTTTGTGCGACTGTGCACTCGGCCGTACGAGGACAGCGACATCAGCAACATCTTCGTGCATCTGACCAACAGCAGCATCCAGAAGGACAACGAGGAGGCCATCGCTGGCAGCGCCAACCCGATCGCTAGTGCCAACGACCACAAAGAAGGAGACGAAGCGACTCAGAAAGACGCTGGAGGGACCAAGACGACGTTGGCGTATCTCTGGCGGAGACTCGCAGCCGATGGGGTCGACGTCGGGCAGGTGAAGCGCAGCATTGAGGACGTGGTCTTGAAGGCGCTGCTGTGTGGGGAGGACCAGATCCCGTTCCAAGTCAACAGCTTCGACCTGCTGGGCTACGACATCCTACTGGACGCCGACCTGCGTCCGTGGCTCATCGAGATCAACTCGTCTCCGTCCATG
Source organism: Phytophthora pistaciae (assembly GCA_024679115.1). Lineage (NCBI taxonomy): Eukaryota > Oomycota > Peronosporomycetes > Peronosporales > Peronosporaceae > Phytophthora > Phytophthora pistaciae. The sequence continues at coordinate 8,935 of JAIKVE010001232.1, forward strand.
GCGCGCGACAACGACTTCGACTACCAGGTGAAGGACGCCATGATGCTGGACACGCTGCGTGTAGTGGACCCATTGCACTTCGACCGCGCCAAACTGGCCGAGGTCATCGCCCGACGACAGCGGGATCTAGAGGACGAGAAGCGACGCCCGCATGCTCATACGCGTCACCCTCGTGAGGCTGAGGAACTGGCAGCTCGTCAGCTGAATCAAGACCTCACTGCCATTCTGAGGGGGAAGGTGCCTCGAGCGTACGGAGAAATGCCCGAAAACATGGGCAATTACCGGAGACTGTGTCCACACACCACCGGCTACAACCAGCTTGTGAAGCTCAAGCGGAGCTGTCTGCGAGGTGGAGACCGCAAGGTATAGTAACGTTAGTGTAGACTCTGAAATAAAGCCATGCTAAGGGCTGGTCAGCCTTATCAAGATAAAAATGGCGAACGGTGGTGAAGGGGGCACGCAATGCAATGCAGACCTCTCGTCTCGCTTTATTTAGCGAGAACAACGGTGGTGAGGGGGCAGCAGACTTCATTCGAGCACCAAGCAGCTTCATTAGGCGACGTGGTTCGTGATGGCGTCTGCTGCGGGTGTTCCGACAAGTCCAGGGGCGTCTTCACTCGCGCTCGCGGTCACGTCTCCACCTCCGTCGCCTACCAAGTCCAAGCTGCTGCCCAGTACTCCCAGCGTTGCCGACATCCTGGCTCATGACGGCAGCGTGGACGTTCGACGGCTCATGATCTCCATGTGGAAACACCGAGCCAACGCATCGTTCACGGCGGAACTTTGTCAGCGACTGTGCTCGATGCCCGTCACTCGAGCGATGCTGGACCAGGTAGAGTTCTACCTGCCTCAATTGGCGCACATGGTGGTGCATCTAGAGCAGGAGCTTCCCATGGAGGACATGGAGCAGTTTGTGCTGCTGCTGTCGCAGAGCAGCGTGCACTTCGCGTTGCAGTTCTTCTGGATGATTTACGCCGCGCTGGACGAGAACCGCCCCAAGCGCGCAGGCAACAACCCGCGCACATTCGCCCGTTGTGCGCGACTGCTGCTTGCGCTCGAACAGTGCTTTGTATACGGATCTCCGGCGGCACGTCAAGCCTCGGAGCTGTTGACGCGCCAAAGCATCTCACGAGACGAGATGGAGCAGATTCTCATGGCGGATCGCCGCTTCTTCGCGGTTCAACAGAGCAGCACGGACAACGGCAACGGCGTTGAGGACGTGGCGCCGATGACCGGTGGCTGGCTATTGAAGAAAGGAGGCGGCACACGGACAATGGGCCGCCGCAACTGGACTCTGCGCTGGTGTAGACTCGAGAAGCGCATCTTGCTGGTCTTCTCCAAGCCCACGGACACTCAACCTCGCTCGGCCATCCCGTTGCACGGAGCCAAAGTGCATGTGGTGGAGAACAAGCGTCCGTACTACTTCGAGATCACGCACGACTTCAGCGAGACCAAGGCCAAGTTTGCTGCCAAGACGGCGGATGAGTTGTCCACGTGGGTGGCGTATATTCAAAAGACCGCGACACTGCCAGAACCCCCTGCTGGAAGCCCAACCAAGGGCAATAGCAGTCCCGAACGCACGCTGGCTCGGATGTCGTTCGCCATGAGGACGTTCATCATGCAGTCGTCCACCAACGTGAACAGCAACGCCACGCTGGCTGTCGACGGCACTGCATCTCCACGCAGTGGGTCGCCTTCGAAGACGGATAGTACCGTTCGCTCAGCGGAAGCCACAGCTGACGCGCTAGCTGCGAATATTGAGCAGATGCGGACGCGTATGCTCAGTAGCGGGGCGGTGAGTGCGTGCTCGACCCATGCGGGCGACACCGAGGTGAGCCAGGCCTCCACGACTGACTGCTGCGGCTCGGACGCGCTCATGCAAGCTCTCATGATGCCAGACCAGCAGCGCCGATACGAGTTCTTCTGCAGTATGATCCACTTCGTCAAGTCCATTACTGATATTTCGGAGGCATTGCGTCGCGTGGAGCCCCTCAAACGCAAGGAGCTACTGCGGCCACTGCTGAAACAGCTTCGAATCCCGAATCGGGCTTATATCCCGCTATGCAAGTCCACTGATGTACGTGCTCGCTTCCTTCGCGTTGAATTATCGCTCAAGATGACTAACATCAACTTTGCGATGGTGTTGTGCTAGCCATACTGCAACGTGGTGTCGGTATTCAGCGAGGAAGGCCGCGTCTTCAGCACTCACGTAAGTTCTCTAGACATGTTGATCATCCTAATACGCTCACTCCCTAACCAAGAATTTTTACCCAGGAACGAGCGCCGTGCTTGATCTACTTCGGCACCGAAGAGAACGAGAATGGGGAAGACGTGTCCACCGTCCTATTTAACGAGCTCTACGAAACACGGACAGGCGGCAATGGCGACATTGACGAGGACGACGAGATCGCGACTACTTTTGATGAGCATGCTGCTGATATTGCGATGCCGTACAGACAAGTGAAACCCTCGTCGTCATTCAAGGCCAAACCATCCGCCAAGCAAATGTCGCCGTTTCTTCGTGAATTGCTTGCGGTAAGTTCATTTCATTATAACCGTCTACTCTGATACATTTATCGGACTAATAAAGATTGTTCCGTTCGTGGTAGGACGAAGAACGGAAGCAGCGGTTGGAGAAGACTTTCGGGGAGCTGACCTTCACCAAAGCGGAGCGTCTCCAGCAAACCATTCAAAGTGCGACTCCAGACTGTTGGCGTCTGACGGGGTTGATGTCCAAGAGCTACGACGACTTGCGCCAGGAGGTTCTGGTGATGCAGCTCATTTCGTATTTCCAGCAGATTTTCGAGCTCGAGAAGCTTCCGCTGCGACTGCATCCGTACCGGATCCTATCGACGGGATCAAGCACCGGCCTAATTGAGGTGGTGCGCAATGCCATGTCCCTTGATGGTATCAAGAAGACTCCAGGCTTCAAGAACCTTCGCAGCCATTTCGAGCAAATGTACGGTGGAGCGACAAATAACGCGGAAGGCAGTGGCGATGGACCCGAATTGCTTCGACAGGCCAAGCTCAACTTCATCCACAGCTTAGGTGCGTCACCTTGACTCAAATTTTGGTACCTCAAGGGCTCTGAGTGATAATGCTGGGTATTGTTATGCATTATGCAGCGGCGTACTCTATTGTGTGTTACATTCTCGCCATCAAGGATCGACACAACGGCAATATTATGCTGGACATCGAGGGCTACATCATCCACATCGACTTCGGCTTCTGTAAGTTTTCTAGTTCTCGTAACCAAGCTTATACTCACGCTGCATCTCATACTCACTGTTCCGTTACTTACGGTATTTAGTCCTAGGGCGAGCACCTGGAGGGAGCTTCAGCTTCGAGACAGCACCGTTCAAGCTGACTGCAGAGATGGTTGACGTTCTGGGCGGTCGCCACTCGTCCAACTTCCAGTACTTCACCGACCTGTGCGTGCAAGGGGCTCTGGCTGCTCGCAAGCACGCGGAGACCATCTACGCACTGGTGGAGGTCATGAGCTACCACTCGAAGCTCCCGTGCTTTCTAGGAGGAGCGTCTGGTCCACTCGCGGGACTTAAAGACCGACTGTTCCTCAATATGCCTGAGAAGGAGGTCGCTCCAACCATTCAGAGTATGGTGCAGCGAGCCTACGACCACTTCGGCACCAACAAGTACGACCAGTTCCAGGTCTTCTCAAACGGAATCGCGAAATAGGACAGAAAGGTATATAACTTATGCGGCTAGTTCAAATACACAGGGCTAGCAGGGCTGAGAGATGGAGATCGAATGCGTTATGTCTTGCAATTTGGTCCAAACGACAAGCCAAAATAGTCCCACTTCAAGCTCGGCCTAAAATATAGTCCACCCAAAAATTGCATCGTGACATATTGAGTCTTCCTGTCCGAGTATTATGGCGACGGCAGCCAAGGACGCGGTGCTGGCGCTGCAGCTCACGTGCCGGGGCGATGCGGCGAGAGAGGGCACTCTGCGGGACTGGATAAAGTTCCTGGAGGGCCGCAGC
>JAIKVE010001233.1:0-12936 GCA_024679115.1 Phytophthora pistaciae
GCACTTAGAACTGGCGGAACTGCTTGCGCACGTTGATGGGCTTGGTCTCCGAGGCGGGCTCGACCTCGAGCACGTTGAAGCGCACCGTCTTGGCGAGCGGGCGGCACTGGCCGATGGTGACGACGTCACCCTCCTTCACGCGGAAGGCGGGCGACAGGTGGGCGGCCACGTTCTTGTGACGCTTCTCGAAACGCTTGTACTTCTTGACGAAGTGCAGGTAGTCGCGACGCACGATGATCGTGCGCTTCATCTTGGTCGAGAGGACGACGCCCTTGAGGATACGGCCGCGGATCGAGATGTTGCCGGTGAACGGGCACTTCTTGTCCACGTACTGGCCCTCGATGGCGCTCTTGGGGGTCTTGAAGCCCAGCCCCACCTCCTTGTAGAAGCGGGGGCCCTTCTTCTTGCCGGCGAACTTCTTGCTGGCAAGGAACACGCCCTGCTGCTTCTGGTAGGCCTTCTCAGTCTGTGATCAGAAATGACAAGGGACATACACAGTCAGTCTCACGTGTCTGAAGAGCTAGCACAAAGCAAGCAGGACAAGGCAGGAGTGGACACTCGCTGCTGCAGTCCGGTTAGTAGCAGACAGCGTCTACTGTCGCCCAGAAAGGGTCAAAGGGGTCCTGCCGATGATGAGTCGGTTGAATTTTGTCAATCGTTCGGGTCGTTCTCGCAGTCCACAAAGAAGATCGCAGCCACCAGCGTTCATCCCCTCCAACCCATGTATCCACAAAACCCTAAGGCCTCAGGTGGCTGAAGGGGAATGTCAACTGATGCTGCGACCTTCTCCATCGACTCGTACACACTTCACACTAGATAGAGTGAATGCGTGTGCGCGTGTGGGTTACAGCCTTGGTGAGCCATCACCTCACCAACTAGCTAGCCAGCTCCTTCAGGGCTTCCTCCGCCAATTCCTCCTGGCAACCACCAGCTCACCAACTAGCTAGCCAGCTCCTTCAGGGCTTCCTCCGCCAATTCCTCCTGGCAACCACCAGCTAGCCGCCAGCTCCGACCGCTGCGAGACCGTCGAACTCCCCTTTTCCCCGCCTTCTGAAGCGCCAGGCGCCACCGCTTACCACCCGCTATCAGCTTGCATCCTTCTTCCTGTCCTGTTGGCTGCGTCCGTGTCGGGGGTCCATTCAGGAGGCGACAGGTACCTGGTCAACGTGCTCCATGGTGTCGTCGAGGGGATTCGCTAATGGCTGGCAGCAGGCAACGCGGACAGCGGGTAGCCATTGGCTGCGGTGTGTTACTTCAGCATCGGTGGCGTGGTTCACATACCCTAACGTTACTTCACAATAGCTATGATGTTTGGGAGTTTTTCTGGCGGTGCAGACAATGACTTCACGGCGACATGACCCAGTTTAAGTCGGGGCATCGATCTCTTACCAGTGTTGCTGTGCTCACTGTGCGCACTGCATCCCCCAGAAGGCGGTCCAGTCCAAAAGCCCGTGGTTGAAAGCACTCGTGTCCTATATTTTTATGGCTCTTTGTGTGAACGTGAAGTAGTAAAAGGTCTCCTCCCTCTTCAGCGCTACCCTTCGAACAGAGGAGCGGCAGCCGAGAGGTCGTAACGCGCTTACTGCTCCTTGCTCGTGATGTACTGCTTCACCTCGACCGGGTTGGCCTTGTAGCCCTGCAGGCGGAAGGACGAGTTCTGGAAGGCCCACAGGAAGCCGCCGAGCGAGCCCAGCACGCCCGTGACCACCATGGAGGGCACCGCCACGTGACGGTGCAGCTTCAGGCCTGCAGCCGTGCAATACACACATACATACACATAGCGAGTCAGTCCCATTGCCTATGGCCCCACTTATTACAGAGCAGTTGTAGCTGTAGCTGTGGCTGTTGACGCACCGAAGACGTAGCCGGCGGGGAAGGAGAAGGCGGTGACGCCGAGAAACCGCGTGTAGTCGCCCGTGTTGAAGTTGGCCTTCACGTCGTCGAAGGTCGGGTGCTTGACGATCACGGGGAAGCGCGGCTCGCGCGGGTCACGGGCGGGGGCGGCGTCACTCATGGCGGCGATCGATTCCAGCTTGTGTCTCTGCAGGACGGGCGGTCCGTGTGCGCCCGCGTGGATTTCAGCCAATCCGAGTCGACCACCGTCAACATGCATAGACTGAGGTATGCATTGGACTGGGAAATAGAATATATGTGACGTGTGCACAACTTGAAGTGCATGCATTCCCTCTCAAGGCTAAGTACCGGTAGCCACGTTGATGCTGGTGTGAACATGGCTATCCTTGAGCTACTGTGAGGGTGAGATCAAGGCCAGGACGAGGACGGAGAGGAGGGCACGCGTTGTGGTATTATTGCTGAGGTTATTTCCGGTTCGTTGTCTAAGATAAGACCGGCCTCCAAGCCTGCAGTCTTGCCGCCCACTGCTCACTATTTGCCTCGAGTGAGATTAACCGACGCGCAGTCGAGAAGCATTCGTGTTGCTGTCTCCGCTCCGCTAAGACAACTGGCAGCTAGGAGCGACGACAATGCAGTCCCCGCCCGCGTCTCCGTCCAAGAGCAGCAGCGCGTCCCCCACCAAGAACGAGTTCCTCTACAAGGTGATCATCATCGGCACAAAGGCGGTCGGGAAGACCAACCTGCTCTCCGTTGCGGCTCGTGGCGATCAGTTCGATGAGCGCAGCCCGCCGACACTTCAACCCGAGTTCGTCACAGGTAACACGGCAGCTCGTGTGTTTCGGTTCAGGAGCTTGCTCTTGGTAGAGTTTCTTACGGTTCTACACGTTCGATGCGGGTGGCGCAGTCAAGGTGCAGCGCCCCGACTGGAAATTCGGCGAGCCCAACCAATTCATCCGCGCTCAGGTGTGGGATACTGCAGGACAGGAGAGGTTCCAGGCCATCTCCAGCTCTCACTACAGACGTGCAAACGGTAGGTCGAGTCGTACGGGGCTAGCAGGTTTTAACTTAGCCGATGAGCCTTGATTTAAATGCTTAACTATGGTGAACTGTTGCAGGTGCGCTGATCGTGTATGACGTGAGTGAGAAGAGCACCTTCAAGGACATTTGGCCAGGTGAGACCGGATGCCAGTGGCTGACCGCGCTCAAGAACAACTCGGATCCGTCACTGCTCGCGGCAGTCATGCTCGTGGGGAACAAGGTCGACAAGCTCAAGGAGCGGTCGGTCAACAAGAAGGAGATCGTGCAGGAGGACGTCGTCATGAAAGCTCTGGGCGAGACCGTCTTCAAGGACCCCAAGGACGGACTCGGCTGGCTGTACGAGGCCAAGCCGAAGGATGTGACCCCTTTCCGGATAGCCAACAGCCTCATGTATGCGCGGACGTCCGCACGTGACAACACCGCTGAATTGTTTGAACTGACCGAGAAGGTCGTTCCAAGCCAGGGGCTGACCATCCAAGGCTTGGCGATTCAAGGGCTGCCCGAGTTCATGAAGACGGAACCCGATAAGCAAAAGCTGGAGTACGAACCCACGATAGAAGTGAAAACCATTTCCCAAGCGCTCGAGGCGCTGCTGCTTCGGATCTACGCTCGGTCGAAGGATATGGAGGCGGGTGCGTCGAAGCCCAGCGGTAAGGCCTTCCGCCTCCATGACACAAAACAGGCTGAAGCGGGTGGCCCGTGCTGCTGAAAGCTCCGATTAGGGTTCGATACATTGCTGCGTATGCATAGTTAATAAAGGGAGCTACACCTATTATAATTGCGAGTACACTTCGACGATATTCGAGTCCATTGAGTGCCATCATCTTTCCGATTTAACAAGGACGCCGAGCCCGGCATGATCACCCTAGAAGAAACAGGAGAAGAGAAGCAGTGCGTACAGTATGTATTAGATCTGAGCAGGTGTCGATGGGGAAGAAATGTCAAGTCTGACATGAGGAGAAGAACACAGTACCTCACGCCTAGAACAAACCAAACCACTTGGTTTGGTTTGGTTTGTTCCTCGAACCAAATCTACCAATGAACCAGGTTCGAGACGGTGTCGTGGTTTGGTTCGAAGTGGTTTGAACCGATAAAAACGCAGCAACCAAACGAACCTCGACGCTGTGGTTGGTCAAATTTAGCGATTTGAAACCGCGCTGGTGCGGCTTTTGTCGATATCGAGCCTTGCTGGTCCATGAGCCTAGAGAGGAAGGCAAGATATGCGGTGCAAGATAGCCTCGCCTTGAAATTCCAAAGCTATGCACCCGAGGGTCTGCTGTCTTAAGTAGATTCGGCTGAGTTGACAGCGAGGTTGCATATTTATCCACGAATCACACGCATACAAGACGAATTACTCAATGAGATTGTAATTGATTGGCTTTAGCATGCATAATTCACTTCCCATACTGCGAGTCGAAAGTCTACGAAAGCGAAAAGGATTAAATGGTACTTTTCGTGGATAGTGAAGTTGACTTGTTGAAAGGTTGGTCTCGCGCTCTAAGCGTTAGAAAAGTCATCTCAGTGTGAATTCCTTGTGTGCTCAATGAGTACATCCATTGGAATGGGTCTTTGTAAAACGAATTCCACAAGATCTCGACAAAGAATGCTTGATGTTGCTCGATTCAAGCTGGAGCGTCAAGCTGAGCCTAACCAACAAAGGCCAGCGTAGGTGCAGGAATTAAGTGGAAGCTACTTTAATTTGGTTATTGCAGCTAGAATTTTTGTATGTCTGAGGAGGAGGGCTGAAGCCACTAGGACTACTTAGTACTTCACAACTGAAAGCGATTTCTCTGAAATTACATGCATCTGTGTGATGTTCATGTTATCCACTGGCTGCTCCGAATCACCACCTCCAATATCGGCATTGAACTCAGCACTCTAGATGCCTAGCTGTGGGGTGCTTACGAGACTGTGCTGTACGAGACCCTTTTACTAAAACGAGCAGGATAGCAGGAACTGTACATGCAGTTCTATATTTTTTCGACTGAAAGAAGTTTACGACGACCGTAGCTTACGTTTTGCGTTAAATTGCAACGATCAAAGGATAAAAACTTCAATTATACTTCATTTGGGGTGCGGCTCGAACCGAGTGGCCGTCGGGAGCACTGACTGCTATATTGACCAACCAGACAGCAATGAAGCCAAACCTTCGGTTGCTGCTGAAGCGTAACTCCAAACCATGTAACTTCAAACTTCAGAAATGGTTCAAGAGCGGTGGTCCTGAAACGTTCAAACCAAAATAACCGCCGAATTTGGTTCAAAGGGCGTGAAATATAACTTCGAACCAATAGTTTGCACTTTGGTTGGTTTGGTTTGTTCTAGGCGTGCAGTACCTAAGTAAGAATTTGTTGATTCAAGCAGGTGTCGATCTAAGCCATACGAGTGTGTAGAATGCGCAAGATTTAAGCTCGCGTATCCCGAACATTTTACGTCATATCAACAGGACTGAAAGGTGGTTTTTATGCGGCTTTGTGAATGGCTCCGTGAACGCGAATGGCACGGGTATGGCAATGGGCTCTCGATCACCGTCTCGCCTGCATTACCATTATCGATTCTGGTGATCTGACTTCAACTTGAGTCCGTTGACCCGAGACTGACCGACCACGAGCTGCTATTGTCGCCACTTCCAGGGTGTGTCACTGGGCGCGGATCTGCTGGCGGGTCGTCTTCGAAAGAGTTCTACAGCCGTTCATCGGGTCTCACCCACAGCTCAAAGGCGATGAAGGACGCGCCTGAAGTGGCAATGGGGCTCTGGGCGGCGGCTGATGTGTCCCTCCACGTGAGCCTAGATTTACTTTCGAGACGACCGAGGGCTCCCCGGCTCCAAAGGTGACGGCCTGCAAACGGCATCGTTCAACAATGCAGTCGCCAACAGATCTGAGGATTTCGGGAGCTGTCGCTTGTGCTTGAGCACATTGAGGAAAAGCGTGAATGCTGGCCAGGGCAGAACACCCCTGACCAGAACTCCACGAGCTCTGATAGCTCTGACGGATCGCAGACGCAAACTCCACCTGTCCTCAAGGGCGACTGCATCCTCACCGGGGACTACATCAACAACACCGATGTGAGGAAGTGCGACAGCATCATCGTCGACTCGCTCCGAGTGCCACCCGGTGTGACGCTGAACTTGACCAAGTTGCAGGACAACGCCAAGATTTCGTTCAAGGAAACCTCCACTTTCGGCACCAAGGTGAGACTAATAGCACCCCTCACACAGTTATACCCCCCTGGCCCCACCTAACATATCTCCTCCTTTTGCGTGGCACAATACGTAGTTGTGGGATGGCCCGCTCGTCAAGCTGCAAGGAAACAACCTCACCGTCACCGGACCCGGCACCCTCGACGGACAGGGGGCATACTACTGGCCCCTGGGACAGAAGGTCGACAAGCCCGTCTTCTTCAAGATCTACAAGGTGGCCCACTCGACGCTCTCGGGCTTCACCCTGCTCAACGTGCCTTACCGAACCTTCAGCGTCGGAAACCAACTACACCACCATCACTGGCCTCACTCTCAACACCACGGCTGGCAACGGCGTCGCCCAAAACACCGACGGCTTCGACCTCAGCAAGAACGACCACATCACGATCTCCAAGAACCGCATCTACAACCAGGACGACTGCCTCGCCATGCAGTCCAGCACCAACACCGTCTTCAGCGACAACTACTGCTGTGGCTCGCACGGCATCTCCATCGGCTCGCTCGGGGGCCCCGAGCAGAACTCGTCCACCACCGTGGACGGACTCACGGTCACGGGCAACACCATCGAGAACAGCACCAACGGCATCCGTATCAAGACCATCATCGGGCTCAAGGGCCTTGTCACCAACGCCGTCTACACCAACAACAAGCTCATCAAGGTCAAGATCCAGAACATCAAGATCGACGGGCTCCAGGGCACGGCCGAGAACCTGTACGACATCGTGGCCAACCCAGACGTCGTGTCGGACTGGACGTTCACCAACATCGACGTGACAGCCGCGAACAACGGCAACTGCACGGGTGAGCCCAGCACCGTCAAGTGCTAATGAGCCACGAGCGCGTGTGCAGCAGCAACTTGCGTCCTCCATTCGGACAATTCGACGAGTAATACAACTTCCTCAACTTGGTTTCAGTCACTCGGTATCTTAATTTACAGCGGGGAAAAATCTGTATCTGCTCACTCTGCGTCTTCTTCTTCCTCCTCCTCCTCCTTTAACTCCGGTAGGTTTTCCTCGTCGAAGATGATGCGGATCGTCAGCGAGCAGCTCGGGCACGTGGCGATGTCCTCGCCGTCGTACAATTCTTCCAGGTCGATGCTGAAGCGGTCGCCGCACGGACACGGGTAGTAGTACACCTGCTCCTCCGCGTCGAACTCCATGTCCTCGATCTCCACTTCGTCGTACACGGCCGCCATCGTTTCCAGAGTCTCCGGTCTCACTTTTCGACTGCCAACCAAATGGGAAACGGTCACTAAGCAACAATTTTGACAGGGTTCAAAACCTGCAAAAGTCATTTGACTAGAAGAATGTAAGCGATGATGTAGCCATTTCATCTGAGATGGCTACACCAAACAAGTTGAAGGCAACTTCCAGTTGCAGCGGGCATTTTTTAGTTGCAGCGGGCATTTTCTACTTTGGTTATTCATCCATCGACTGCTGCTACTGCTGGCTAGGAGATCGACGCAAGCTCGTGGGCAAGCGTCGATATTCGAGTTCGTGTATCCTCCTGGTGGAGTTAGTTCGTCTTGCCGAACAAGCGCGTCAAAAAGCCCGAGGAGGGGACGCCAGCGTCGGCGGTGCCCGAAGTTGCCCCAACGACACCCGCTGAGCTCATAGCTGCTTCGCCCAACTGCGTCTTGCGTCGACCACCGCCACGAATTGGCCGGATCACGCCGTCGCCGCCGTAGATGGAGCCACCACGAAGGGTTTTAATGACGCCCGTGTCCCCCGCGCTCCCCATGGCGGCCACGAGAGCGGCGTTCGTGTGGTTCAGCTGCGCCTCGAAGTGCGAACGCTGAGCGCCACGGAAGTCTGCGATTTGGTCGCGCAGATGCGTGAGCTCCTCCACGTGCTTCTCTGCCTGGGCGCGCATGTTGCCGGCCATGATGCGGTTGTTCGCCTCCACCTGCTTGATGCGCTCGTCGCGGAGGGTCAACTTCTTCTTGGCCTCCGACAGCTCCAGCTCCAGCGACGCGTACTTGCGCAGGAGCTGTCGGTGGACAGCGACAAGCTGCTCGAGTTTCTGCTGGATGGAGCGCATGTGCTGCCGCTCGCGCGCCGACATACCACTGGAGCTGGTCGCGCTGCCGGTAGGGGACGAAGGGGTCGAGCCGCCCTCACCAGTTGAAGCACCCGCGCGGTCAGCGTGTGCCTCGAGTTCCCGGATTTGGGCTGCCTTGCGCTCGATGTCTTCTTGGAGTCGGGCCTTCTCGTGATCAGTCGCATGCTTGAGCGCCAGATACTCCTTTTCGTACTCTCTCAGCTCTGCTTCAAGCGCCGTGTACTTGGCCTTCAGATCCAGGTAATGCTGCGACTCCGTGCCGTCGGAGATCTCCTTCGGCGCTTCGTCTCCCGACTTCTGCTCCTGACCCTCTGCAGCGCCCTCACCTGCAGTATCTTGTGGCTTGTCCTCGGTCGGCTGTTGGTCTGCTTGGGCAATCTTCTCTGCTGCAGCGGCCAGCTTCCCTCCAGCAGCCGCAGTTTGCGCCGGCATTTCGGCCAGCAACGCGTCATACTCGCTCTGAATCGTCTCCGAGTGGATCAGCAGCTCCTTGTGGTCAAAGTTGAGTCGGTCGAAATCTGTCCGCAGCTCCGAGTACAAAGTCTCGCGCTGGCGAATCTTCTCTTCCAGCGTCTTCTCCTGGAGTTCTTTTACTCGCTGCAGCTCTTCCGAGAGCACACGCTGCGTCTCAAGCGCCTGCACATGCTCTTCGAGCTTCGCCGTCAGCAAGCGGATTTCTTCGCCACGCCGCATCGATTCCTGCTTCTCTTCGGCCAGCTCTTCTTCCAGCTGTGTCACCTTCTCCTGGAGCTCCGTTAGCGCACGTCCGGCACGCGCCGAAGGTGACGGCGGCGATTCTATAGTCGTATGGTTCGACAATTCCAGCTCGATGTCTATAGCAGCAATGGTACTCTCCGCGCTGCCTGCTTGTTCAGCAACCTTAGTATCTTCCGACACTGTGACACCTGCAACATCTCCCACATCTCCTTCGCCATCAGGAGCTTCACGACCGGCCAGTCGAGCTTCGAGCGCGATAATATGCGTCTGCTGTTTCGCGATCTTCTTTTCTGCTGCGGCAAGCAGAGCCTCGTACTCGGCGACACTGCGCTGCTCATTCACCACGGCCTTGTTCTTGATCGACTTGGCGCGCATACCAAACCGCAGCGTTGAGATCGTTTCCGACGCATTGAAGCTGCTTGGGGAGACGTTGATAATAAGATTTGTGCGCGAGTTTCCACCAAGCGACTCTTGCAGTACTCGGGTGAGTTTACTGTCACGATACGGCACGTGTGTTATATGGGAGTCGGTGAGTGCGTTGATGACCATGCCCAACGCCGACAGCGACTTGTTGATTGTCTTGGCCTCTTCGAGCTGTCGGCCTGTTGCGCCGGTCTTGCGCACCATCTCAGAACCGGCGAGATCCACCAGGTACAGTTTACCGGCCTTCGTGGCCTGGTTCTCAAGGTTTCGTTGGAATAACGTCACCATGAACACGCTATGACTGCGCGAGCTTCCCTCGTTCATCCCCGTGGCAGCCACAGCACGGTTAGCAGCACCAGCTCGCATAGCTGCCAGTAGCTCCTCATCGCTCGTCACACACATCTCCGTCATTCCCTCGACAAAGATGCCTCGCTGCGCGTCCTCGCGGACTTGAAGGTTCACCTTGGACTTGTACGGATCCAGCAGGTCGCGGATGCGTTCCATGTAGATCTCAATGTAGCTCACTTTCACGATGAACTCCATGTTCTCGTCGGCGTTCATGACGTTGTTGAAGATCTCCGTCGCCGTGCGCGGGATGATACCCTGCAGCTCGGGATGGTCGATGTTGGCGCCCTCCATCGTGTACGTCTTACCCGAGGACGTCTGGCCGTAGGCGAAGATGGTGGCGTTGTAGCCGTCCATGATATCTGCAAATAATACCACAACAAGATAAAGTGAGCTCCTCAGCTCCGACTAACGTAGCTCTTGACACGAGTGTGGTGTACCTTGGACAACTGGGAGCGCCACGTTCTCAAACACCGTCTTCTGGTTGTCCTCTTCTCCGAACACGTGGTCGAACGTGAACTTCTGCGGACTTCCTTCGTTCGTCTACAAAGAGGATAAAACGCATCCAAAATGCGGCATAAATCTGAGTATTTCGTTCCTCCGTCACAGTCTCCTCCCCTTCTCACCTTGACTTCGATCGTAGCCTGGTCCGTGAAGACGCAGCGCTGGGCCGCGGCCATCGTGAGCTCCTTGGCGTTCTGCGGGCGCACGCGGCAGCACACGCGCACGTTGCCCATTTCTTGCTGTAGGTAAAGAAAGCATTGCGCATTGTTAACCAACAGGTTAGCGGCCATTTCCCAGCAAAGATCAAGGTCGGCGAATGCAGATCAAACGACTAGAGGCCACTCACGCCGGTGGACGAGGGACGCGCCATTGCTCTCGGCGCTGTAGGGCGTCGCCCTCCGCTTCCTTCCTCTGATGCAGCAGCAGGAGCTCAAGTGAGCGAATGAGTTGGCTCGAAATACACACCTTCTTAGATCGTACTTAGTCCGCACACATGGCTACAAAGAATAATAGGGACAACACCGAGTTTAGATTTGGACGCATGGAGGACGTTTTTACGAGTGCGAGAGACTTAGGAGGACGGGGAAGTGCACGTCGGGCACGTAATCGGCTCGGGTTTGCTGGTAGGCGACGTGCTTTCGGACGATCTCTGGGTCATAGTCCTCCGACTTGTGGACGACGAAGCCGTGGCGCGCGGCGATGGCGCAGAAGCGCTCCATGGAGCCATTGCGGCTCGGCTGCAGCAGCAGACAACGCCCCGAACCGGGACGCAACAGACTCTTGATGGTGTGGGCCAGGTCCTCGTGGAACTCCTCGAAGAACAGGCAGTCGCTGGCGAACACGAGGTCGAACTGCTGCTGCAGGTCCTCGCGCAGCGTGGCGTCCCGGTCCCAGCGCAGCAGCTCCGCGGTGACCTGTGTGTCTTGGCTGCGGGCGGCGAACACCTGCTGCTTCCTGTTCTCCTCGACGCAGAGCTGCAGGTTCTTCACCGACAGCGGGTTGCCGTCCGTCACCACGACGCGCTGCAGGGACACGGGAGGACGCGCCAACAGCCCCAAGCTGGCGAGTCCGGCCATGCCGCTGCCCAACTCGCAGCAAGCGACGGGCAGCGGCTTGCCGTTAGCGTCTCGCCTTTGGACTTGAGAGCACACGCCGCTCTTGAGCATGTAGGACAGCAGGATCTGCTCGGACGGCCACGTGCGGATGTTGCCCGTGTTGTCCACGCCGCGGTTCACCTGGTGGCTCAGCAGCTCCGCGATGGACACGCGCTTCACGTCCTTCCGCTTCTCATGCACGTAGATCTTCGCGGCTTCTGCGGGCTCTGAGGTGGCTGCTGGGGACAAATCGTAGGCCACCCAGACGAAGTTTTCCTGTGCGGGCGAGTGGATCTGCACTTGTGTCACGTCCACTACGGACTCGGCGTAGAGCGGGAAGAACTCGATGGAGATGGAAGACGCCGTGGCGCCATTCTCTGCGCTGCTGGACGACGCCGCTCCGCTGGAAGTTGAGCGCAGCAACGCGTCGCGCAGCACGCGCCAGTGTCGCTGCGTCTTCTTGTCCGCCGCCATGCTTGTCAAGCGTAATGAATGCCTGACCCAACGCCGAAAGAAAATGTTTTGGCCAATCGGGACGCACCCCACAAACGGACCACAACACCACAAATAACCCCTATTTATGGATGCTACCATAACTAGTGCTAATTGTGGCTCCTCTCCAATGTGGCACATTTTGCCCGATCTTCTCTTCAGCAGAGCGCAAAAGCCCCCAACAAGGTCAAGATGCCGCTCGAATCGACGATGATATGGTGCGTGTACACGGCATCGACAGCGCGTTTAGCGGCTGAATCACGTTCCCCTGTCCCCTGGCTTGCTGTGTGTGCAAGGCGCACCGTGATCCGCCCATTATTGACGCCTCTGTGCCTCTTCCTGCGCGCAGCTTGGACAACTCGGAGTGGATGCGCAACGGCGACTACATTCCCTCGCGTCTGGAGGCGCAGCACGACGCCGCCAACCTGCTGTGCGGCACCAAGACGCAGGCCAACCCGGAGAGCACCGTGGGCGTGCTGGCCATGGCCGGCAAGAGGTAAGGGCAGCACCAGCAGATCCGGCGTCAATAATTGGCGACTGACTTTTCGACACGCTGTGCAGCGTCCAGGTGCTGGCGTCTCCGACCGACAACATGGGCACGCTGCTGAGCGCCATCCACCGCGTCAAGATCGGCGGCAACATGAGGCTGGCCAACGCCATCCAGGTGGCGCAGCTGGCGCTCAAGCACCGGCGCAACAAGACAGGTGAGAGCTATTGGACGCTTGCTGCAATGTGGAGGAGGAGTTTTTGACATGTGCGGGGCTGCTGCTGTTGCATTTTTCGACAGGTGGCCAGCGCGTCGTGGTATTTATCGGCTCGCCCATTGAGGAGGACGAGAAGCAGCTGACCAAGATCGGCAAGCTGCTCAAGAAGAACAACGTACGAACGACAGTACAGTATCTTTGGATCTTAAAGACTGACGGGGTGTTGCTGGTGTTTTTGACAGATCGCGGTGGATGTGGTGAGCATGGGGGAGCTGGATGCTAACGCCGCCAAGCTGCAGGCGTTCGTGGACGCTGCGAGCAGCAACAGCAACAGCCACCTGGTGACGGTGCCCGCCGGTGTGCTGCCCTCGGACGTGCTGGTGTCGTCCCCTGTTCTTCACGGAGACGACGGTGCGGCTGCGGCCGCTGCTGCTAGTGGCGGTGGCGGTGGCAACGACGCGTTCGCCGAGTACGGCGGCGTTGACCCGAGCATGGACCCCGAGCT
>JAIKVE010001234.1:0-12933 GCA_024679115.1 Phytophthora pistaciae
CGTGCCCGTCGCCGCCTTCCGCGAGCTGCTGCGCTACATGTACGTGGGGGAGCTGCGCGTGGCGGGGGACACGATCCTGTCGGTGCTGCACGCGGCCAACCGCCTGGAGCTGCAGGAGGTGGTGGAGATCTGCTGCAAGCAGCTCATGCTCGAGCTCAGCGTGCACAACTGCGTCGACATCTACGTGTGCTGTGAGCAGCTGCAGATGCGCGCGGCCTGTCGTCTGCTGGCGCGCGCGGCGCGCGCCATGATCGACACGTTCTTCTGTGAAGTTTACCAGAGTGATGGCTTCAAGAACCTGTCGCTGGATGCGGTGTTGAAGGTGTTGAGGCATCAGGAGGTTAAGAGTTCGGTGGACTTGTCCGCAGATGACGCGGCGGTGAAGGCCTGGATGATGCACGACCCTACGACGAGGAAGAGAGAGCTGTCGGTCGCGCTGCAGAGTCCGCGGAGCTCTGGAGAGGTGGGACTGGATGAAGTGATCTTGAGTCGACGTAATAGTGACAACGCCATGGTGAACAGCAAGGAGAGACTGTCGTTCGTTGCAGCTGAGGAAGGGGTCGAAGCTGATATGCTGAGCGTTGTGGCGAGCGAGATCGAGGACAACGCGCAACAGCAGCTCACCCCGACCATATTCGTGGTGGGAGGGTTTAACAACCCTGGAGCGTTGAATACTGTGGAATATCTGGATTTCCATCGAGGTGAGTGGTTCCCGGCGGCGCCGATGGCGACTCGACGGTCTTACAGCGGAGTGGCAGTGCCTGGAGATAACAAGATTTACGTCATGGGAGGCACCAGCAGCAGCTCGCAGCACCACAAGACGATGGAGAGATACGATCCAGAGGGAAATGAGTGGACATCGATCCCGCCGATGACACACGCGCGCAGTTATTTGGGTGCAGCAGTGGTGGGGCACTTCATCTACGCCGTAGGAGGGTTTAATGGACAGGCGCATTTGTCTTCCGTTGAGCGGTTTGATCTCCGGAAACTGCAGTGGGAGCAGATACCGCCGCTGTCGACGGGGCGCAGCGGGCTTGCCGTCGTCGCCCTGAATGGCTTGGTGTATGCAATCGGGGGATATGACGGCAGAAAGCACCTCAAGAGTGTCGAAGTATTCGATCCACAGACGAACCAGTGGTCGTCCATTGCAAGCATGCGCTACGCGCGGAATGGCCCCGCGGCTGTGGTGCAGGAACACAGCAACAGTATTCTTGTGTTTGGGGGCGAGTCTCGGCATGGCGCGCGCATGAACACAAGTGAGCGATTGGACCTCAACAGCGGGATGTGGAGCGACGTCGACACGTTTGCAGACTGTCGGAGCGGCCACGTCGCCTTCAGCTTTCTGAGTGAATCCTTCTTGTTCTGCCTGGGAGGCTCTAACAAGAAGGACGAGTATCTGGACACTGTGCATCGGTACGACTATTTATCGAAGCAATGGACGCTTCACTCACAGATGCGAGCCCAGCGCTGCGGCTTGAATGTCGCCGTAGTGAAAACTACCCCCCATGCCGAGTGTTTTTCGGCTCAGAGGGAGAAGGAACAAATGTACAAACCGAGCTACTTCTGGCGAAAGCAACTGCGAGCCTTGTCCGCCCAAGGAGCATGATTCAAAGACGCTCACTTAAGTAATGTTAAATCGTTGGCACTAAGGAAATCAAGACAAGTTGTACGTGCGCCATTGACCATGCTTCACCGGACTAGATGTAGAAGCGTTCGTGTATGACCTTACACTAGTCCTATTCCTTGCTTCGGATCAAACTTGCGATTTTTCCGGCGATGCGTGCCATGTCTTCGGGAGTTGGCTCATTGCTAATGGACTGCGTTAAAATATCTACGTCTGTGCTCACCGTGAAAATATCGCGCTCGGGGTTGAACTTGGTTTCGACGAACACCCACTCTTGGTAGTTTGAAACGATACCCACGGCACTTCTCGTCGCGTACGTGTTGACAATTTCCATGGCCATGACCACCTGCGCCAGTCCATTCTCCATGGCACGCCTCGACTTTGCATCGTCGTCCATCTCGTAGTCTTCATCGTCGCTGTCTTCAAACTCACCGACCGGCAGCATCACACAGACAGATCTCTCACCATGAACCAGAAGAAAGTCAACAGTTCCCGCTACGTCCAAAATGTGACGGTTACTCTCCAAGTGATGTCCAGGATTGACGGATACCGGGGGCTGCGTCGAGGCCAGAACATGGTTGAAGATGCTGTACAGCAGGTACTTCTGCTTTGTCCTCGCGTCGGACGTTCTGGCTGTCATAGTCAGAATCTTACGCAAGTCTTCCAGTGCTGAAGCAACCACACTCTCCGGGATTGCAGTCAACGGCAGTGAAAAAGATTTCGGGGAGCACCGATGCTCGATGTGATTCCACTGCAGCTTTGCCAAATCGAACGGCCACGGGTCTTGTGCAGGCTTCAGCTCAGAGATCACGCATTTCCAGTGTTTACTACGCTGCGCGAGAACGCAAACCGCCGGACTGGTCACGAGCAAGTTGACATGGTTTGCGTAGGGCGCACCTATGAGAGCGTAAGGATCGTCAACTTCAGCGTCACTTCGCATCATGTAGGCGATATTGTCGGTAGATTCCCCCTTTCGAAGCGCCAACGCGTCCGTCGAACCCTTGCTCTGGTAACAAATCCATTTGCCATGCTTCTCCTTAGCCAGGAACACGCGAACTTCATCGCGAGAAATGCTGGCTGCTGTTGCGATTGCGTGTAGCAGTTCCTCCGCAGGTCTCTTCAAATCAATCGTTGCTAGGAAGATACTGGGTCCAATTCCAGCCAAGACAAACTCGACACACCGTGCAGCAACAACGACCAGTAGGTGGGCGTCGGACAAACTCAGCTTCTCTCCGAGCTCCGATCTCACAGACTCGTTGTCGTTAAGCTCGAGATCTCTCGAAAGCAGCTTCGAAACTCGACGGGCTCTGATCCCAGCTTGCAGTTTCCTCAAACGAGAAGAGCGTAGTGGGAAAAACACGCCATCCGGGCCTTTCGCTGCAAACAGTAACAACGACTCAAAGTAGATGTGCCCAAATGTGTTTGGATTGCTGGTCTTGATAGCCACTTTGGCATCTCGGATCGTGGCGCGTTCATCCACCTCGATAAAGAATGATAGTCCGTCGCTTACGTCCACACAGTTCATCTTGATCACCATGCTCGACAGCGGGAAGACGACGAACTGGTCAAAAGGTGTCTTTCTTCGTATCCACCAAATGTCAACTGTCAAGGTTACTTCATCTTTATACCTGAACATGATCGCGCATTCTCTTTGAAGCCTTGCTTGTCTCGATGTTTTCCAAAGCAGTTGCTGCGTTTCGCTTCAGCGGGTTTGCTGCTGTTTGACTGAGCGTCTTCAGCCATGGTGTTGCGCCTTTATTTTCCATCTCAACCCTATTAGCGTCATTGTTGATCGCTAGGTTCCCCAACGCTCGCGCTGCCTCAGCTTGCTGCTTTACTGTTCCATCTCGCAGAAGATATATCAACGGAGAGATGGCACCTGCACTGACGATAGTGCTGCGATTGTCGTCGTTGATCGCCAAGTTCGCAAAAGTCTTCGCGGCAAATTCCTTCTGCTTCTCAGTTCCACCACAAGAAGAGCTATTAGAGGCAAGCATGCCCCCTCCCGGACTATTGTAATGCGGTTCTCAACGCTAACAGACAAGTTGGCCAGCGCACACGTGGATAACTCCCTCTGGACATCGTTTCCGACCCAAGCAAGAGTCACTAACGGCGGGATGCCTCCTGCTCGAGCGATTGCGTCTCGGTTCTCCACATCGATCGTCAAAAGAGCCACAGCTCGTACTGTGTGCAGCTTCTGGCCCGCAGTTCCATCTCGAAGGAGCCCCACAAAGCAAGTGACGCACCCTGCTTGTACCATAACTTCGATAGTTCAGACTGACTGCCATATTTGTCAGAGCCCGCAAGGTTTGTTCCTTGGGCTTCTCGTCACCACTTCGAAGCAGACCCACAAATACCGGAATACATCCTTCCCGAGCGATCTCCTCTCGACATTCTTGATCTAGGGTCAGATTCGCCAAAGTCCGAGCCGTTTGCCCTTTTTGGTTATCCGTTCCTCTCTGAAGCAGTGTTTTAAGGGCGGCAATGCCTCCTGCAGCTGCGATCAGGCTGCGGTTCTTGATAAATTAGCCAAAGCCCACACTGCTGATTCCCTTTGGCTTGGGGTTCCCCCACGATGAAGCGTAACAAGGCATGCGATCGCCCCCGACTCTGCAATCGTGGAGCGATCTTGAGAACTGTGTGCGAGATTGGCCAGCACCAAAGCTGCGTACTCCTTTAGCTTTTCGTTGCCGCACCGAAGAAACTCCACGCAAGTTGGAATAACCCCTTTGCGTGCAACCAAGTCCCGACTCCGCTCATACAGCGTAAGATTAACCAGCACCTTCGCCGCTTGCTCCTTCTGCTCATTAATGCCAAAGCGAAGAAGCTCCACAATTGGAGGTATGCTTCCCTCTGATGCAACTGCAATGCTGCCACCCTCATCAACAGTCAGACACGCCAATACTCGGGCCGATTGCTCTTTCTGGACGTCAGACCCGACGTGAAGAAGCTCGACAGCAACCTGTAGGCCTGCCTCCTCAACGATTACTAGGCGACTATCAGCGCTGACAGCCAGAGCAGCACACAGTCGTGCTCCAATATCCTTCTGCTCACGTGTTCCACACTGAAGCATCGTCATTAACGGCGGCACAGCCCCTGCACTTGTAACTGCGGCCCTGATCGTATTGCTACTCGAAAGATTGAGCAACGCAGACGTAGCCAATAACTTCTGATTATCATTGCCCACGTCGAGCAGTGACACAAGCAACGATATTAAATCTTCTTTTCCTTCCAGGTCATTGGTCGCATCGCTGATAGCAAGACGGCACAACGACCAGGTTGCAAATGACTTTTGCACCTCGTTGCCAATTTGAAGAACTGATTCCAGAGACTGTGCCACGTTTTTCTTCATAAGAGTCCGCCAGTTTACATCGTGATCGGCTAGATGGGCGAGGGCGATGGCAGACCAGAACTTCGGGTGCTCATCATCACTTTTCAGTAATGTTATGAGAGCTTCCACTGCCCCTGCACTTTGCAAACCTTGCCACGATTCGCTATGATCGCTCCCGCGCAGTGTATCGCTGCCTTTAACTTGTTCTAACAGCTACCGTTCATCAACGCGTCCACAAGCAACGTGCATTCTTGCGGCGTCATAACAGGAATGGACCGCCCCATCGCTAAGATTTTGCCGTCGGAATAGCTGGAAATTAACTCCGGCGTCTTCTCCATACTCAAGCATTGAAGTGCACACACTTGAGCAAAGTGGGTGCGGCCATTTTCCACCAAGTCAACCAATGTTGAAATAACACCTGAGTCGTAAATTTCACGACGCTTGTCATCGTCGATACAGGCTTGGACAAGCAGCAGAAGAGCTTGATCTTGCCTGGCTGCTGACTCTGTCCGAGTCGCTGCAACGAGTTCTGGGACAGACAAGTCTTCAGTCAATTCTGGCGACGGTGTGCTGAGAGGCAGCTGGGTCCCGCACTGCGAGCAAAACTTCCATTCGGCTGAGATTGATGCAGCACACGCGCAGCAACTGTTAAGTGTCACCACCGACTCGCGTGCAGCGAAGAGTTTAAGCTTGTCGATCACGCTCTCAAGACCGAGTCGTTTTTCAGGAGCAAACTTCGTCATGGAGACCACAAGCTCCCACGTTTCTTCAGTCATGCTAGCAGGTCTGCCGGGAAGCACCCCATTTTTCACCTGCTCACGAACGCTGTTGTCATCTAATTCTGCGAACGGAGGCTGGTTGGTCGCAGCTTCAATCATGCACATTGCAAGTGAATACACGTCCGAGGCGAAGGTAGCCCGACCTGCTGAACACTCGGGTGCTCGCCAACGTAAGTTGTCACCGCCAGAAGCCGAGTATGGCTGCAGAGATTCCACGCCAAACTCCGCCAACTTCACCTGCCCAGCATCATTCACAAAGATGTTGCTCAACTGAAGCTTGCCGTGCACGACTCCTTGCTTGTGGAGATAGTTCAGCCCCATCGCAGCCTGGTGAAGCAAAGTATACATTCGCTCCTTCTTCTCTTCCGACCGATTCAAGATAGATCGAAGATCTCCATCCATCGCGTCTTCATACACAATGAACGGGGGTGAGCCGACATGCGATCCACCCAGCATCTTCATAACGTTGGGTGCTCCAACCCACACAACGTCTCAAACTCCTTCTCCAATTCCAGCTGCACATGCTCATCAACCAGCAACTCGTCAACACTAAAACGCTTGACCACCACATTCACCCCAGAACTCAGCAACACTCCACGATGCAGCGACCCAAAGCACCCACGTCGAAATGGCTTCGCCTCCACCTGCACCTCATACTCGGGCAAATACCATTCCGGTAAAGCTTTAGCCGATGTCTTCATAACCGCAGCAATCGTCTCGATAACCGACTTCATCCACCGCGTCGTCTTCTCGTTTTGCAGCTCCGACCTCCTCTCCACCTCAAATTTAAGAGTGAACCAGGCATCAGCCCGAGCTCTGGAGCTCTGCAGGTCGCGTAAAACCACGGATTTATCCTTAACTGCAGCCTCAATCTCAGCGTCTTGCAGCTGGCAGTCGGCTTCCCATTGGTCGCTCCAGTTGACGACGTCGACGTCCAGCAGCTCTCGGAACAGCTCCTCGACGTCTTCATTAACTTCGTGTAGCATATCCACAATGGATTTATGCCTGGCAACGCGGTAGATTAATGATTTACCACTGTGGCGTGGCAGCAATTTGAGGAATGCGGGCACGACGCTTGTGTACCGGTTTATAGATGACGTCGACGTCTCCGTCGTCTCCACTCTCTTCAGCTCCGCAAGGAGATTCGCCAGTCGCGAGTGGAGGCGGTCGCACGCCGGCTGGGCCTCCGCCATACCGCAACATAGCGACGAGGCAGTAGCGAGCGCCTTCGAGACGTGGCCGACGCCAGGGATCACGAGCTCGAGCAACGGAATCCCCATGCTTGTCAGCTTTGGTACGCTTCTAAATGCAGGAAACACAAACTTGCACATTTCTAAATGTTTGGGACATTTGTACTCAAATCGCTGTACCTACTTAGCAATGTACCCATCTGGTTCGACTTTCGGCGATAGATTCTGAAAGAAAATTTCGGATTTTCAGAATCGATCACCGAAAACAGTAGCAGATTGGGTCCATTTCTTAATGGGTACAGCCCATCATTTAGAAACGCCCATCAAAGTTGGATACTTTACCGAGGACAGATATGAGTCTGAGTCCGCTGCTAGGCCTGGTCGTCCCTGGGGAGGGGCCCGTGGCTCTAGCGCTCTCCAAGGCACAAGAATTGTGTCTGCAGATGAGCGGGTACCGAAGTGCAAGCGAGCGGCTGCTCTCACGCCTCAAGAACCTGCTGGCGGAGCTCCAGAGAATGGAGCGGGAAGACCAACTCCCTTCGGCCAACTTACTCGAGTCATACGCGGTCCTAGTCACCAGGTATCTCCGCTTCCTGCAACTTAACCACTCCAAGTCCCTCATCCACCGAGTCGTCAAGAACGCAGCAATGACGGAGGAGTTGCAGCAATTGAACGAGAAAGTTGCGGATCTGCTCACTAAGTTGCTCGACGCCGACATCGTATCTTGGGAACCGCAATGGCGAGCAGATCGCTTCGTGCAGGACGCTGTGCTAGCTGCAACATTAAACGATACAAGTCTGTGCTTTCGTGACCTCCAGAGCCCTCGAGCTCAGTTGGAGGCATTGTTAACGTTAAAGTTCGAAGTGGAGAAGAACAGTTCTCGACATGAAGAAGAAGATCTGACCCGGATGAGGGCATTGGTGGAGAAGATCGAGAGCGTGTCGAGAAGGACTGAAGTGATGTTACCGTCGTGGTTTATTCCGGATTGCGAGGTGGAGTTGCAGTCCAAACCGTTCGCTCGAGGGTGTTTGGGCTCGGTGTATTATGGAGCGTGGGGGGACGAGTCGAAGGTGGTGGTTAAACATTCTGTGTGGATGAGTCGAGGATGGATGAAAGTATGTGGCTGAAGATTGAGAAGGACTTGGATGTGTTGTTTCGGTTGGAGCACCCAAACATTGTGGAATTATGTGGGGCGTCACACGTCAACTCACCGCCGATTCTCGTCTACAAGAACGCAGTGAATGGCAATTTACGCTCGTTTCTCGCTCGCTCTGAGAGCAACAAGAGGCAAATGTGGCGACTGATGCACGAAGCGGCGACTGCATTGCAGTATCTTCACGAGCAAGGTCTGGTGCACGGCAACCTCAAACTGAGCAACATCCTCGTCGACGGCAACGACCGCGCGATGCTATCGGACTTTGGTCTTGACACTTTCAAGATGTGCTCTTGGAGCTCTGCATCACGCGGTAGCGTACGATGGCGCGCACCTGAGTGTATGACTCGTCCTCCGACAACAGCCTCCGATGTGTTCTCGCTTGCCATGTGCATTATTGAGGTTTCAACCGGTGTACCCTCGCTTAGTTTCCTGTCTGAAGAGAACGTCAGCGACAACGCTAGAAGAGGTGTTATCCCTGACAAGCCGGATGATATGACTACTGAAGAATGGGGGCTCGTACTATTGATGACAAATGCAGACCCAACGAAGCGAGTTAAACTCGACTATGTCGTAGAGAAGCTGAAAGCGTTTTTTGCTGATCGAGATCAAGGGTCGACACTTGAAGCTACTGGTGCGTGTAGCTCATGCTGCTCAGCGATCTCGCCAGGCTCTCGCTTTTGCTCGCAATGTGGAGTACCCTTCAAAAGCCCTACCCAAACCGCCTGTTCGTCGGACAGTCCTTTTGAACTAAGCACTTCTCCAGACTTTCTGCCTGAAAGCAGTGTTCTGTTTCTCCTCCGTGTGATTCAGATCGGCAGTGTTGACGACCAGGAGCAAGCTGTGATGGCTCTGTTCTACACCTGCTTGTCAAACTTCCGACGCAAGTTCGTGTACGATTCAAATGGAATATCGATACTTATTGAGCTCGTCAAGCGTGGTCGCACTCATTTTCTGCGGGCGTGTGCACTTGGGATACTGAGCTGGGCTGAGATTGATTTGAAACTACCGACGAAAGATTTGGAATGGCTTCGCGAATGGGTTGGTGCCGCCACATTGGAAGAATGCAACGCTATTGCGGCAAGTGTTCGGTGTATCAGCCGCCAGAGCAAATTAAGTCGTTGATTCATTGCGCGTGTGTTAGTGAAGGAGCGAACACAGAGAAGATGGAAGTGCTACAAAATACTGGTGTTATCGCACCGCTTATCACGTTATTGAGGAATGGCGATCAAACCCAGACGCTATTATCGATGTGCGCTTTAGGGAGGCTTGCTGCTGGCGTCCGGAGTTGCGAGATGATGGCACAGAATGGAGTTATCGACGCTTTGCTGGGCCTCTTGCGAAACGGGACTAACACACAGAAGGAACACTCGGCCTGGGCCTTGAGTCGGCTCACTGTCAGCAGAGATTGCTGCAATGTGCTCGTAGAGAAAGGTGTGATTCCGCTTCTGGTCCCACTACTCCAGGCCCACAGCTCTGCTGCAAGATTTCATTGCTCTTGTGTGCTAGGGAGTCTAGCTATGATCAACGTGGAGAACAGATCTGCGATCATCGCACATGGAGCGGTTGTTCGTTTCGTGGAACTGCTTGAAAGCGGGAACGTAAAGCTGAAAACGCGAGCAGCGTGCACGCTGGCGAATCTTACCGTGGACAAGGCGAACCGTGGGCTACTTGTACGCGCAGACGTCATTAAAGCCTTCGTGGGTCTTCTCCAATGTGACGCCAACTGCTACAAGGGACAAGCAGCGCGTGCTTTGGCTAACTTTGCGTTGGATGAGTGCCACATTGACGCCATCACATGCGCAGGAGCCATTCCATTTATTGTGGGCCTTCTTCGATCCCACAGCCGTAAGGAAGCAGTGCGTGCTTTGGCTAACCTGTCGTTTAAACCACAAAGCCGCCATATCATTACGAATGAAGGTGCTATCGAGCCTCTAGTGGAGCTACTACGAGTAACAACGGACAACATGAGCGAATTAGCAGCCACTTGACTACGATGCTGAAAGCCGTAGCACAATAGCGAAGGCAGACGCTGTGGTACCGTTGGTAGCACTTCTGCGCGATGGGACAAATACCCAAAAAGATCACGCACTTCGAGCTCTAGCTAATATTGCCATCGATGAGTGCAGTGCTGGGATGATTGAGGAGGCTGGGGCGATCCCCCTATTAACGGACCTCTTACGCAATGGCAGCAACAAGCAAAAGGACCACGCAGTTCGGGCACTGGGAAGTATGGCAGCGATGGGAGGTGAAATTACTCGCTCAGGAGCTATTGGGCCTCTAGTTGAGCTACTCCGAAATAGAACTCGTAGCCAGAAGTTCTACGCTGAGTGTGCGCTGGCGGCTTCAGCTCTCAGCGACGAAGGTCGCTCGACTATCGTAGCTGAGGGGGCTGTTGATGACCTTGTCGCGCTAGTTCGAGACGGATCTGATCACCAGAAGATCGGCGCAGCACAAGCGCTCAATAATCTGGCGGCTGAGAGCAACGTCGTCGAAATAGTTAAGACCGCAGGAGTGATACCGGACCTTGTGGCGCTTGTTGGAGCTCGAAATGAGAAGCTGAACGATTCATTAGCTCGGACCTTAGGACGAGTATGTGGAGAGTCAGGAAGCCGCAGCTCAGTTATAAGCGCCGGGGCAATCTCACTTTTCGCGGGTCTTCTTCGATCTGGAACGAGCGAGCAGAAAGAAGGTGCAGTACGGCGTTTGCATCATTTAACTGGCGATGAGAACACAAGCCACAACTTCGGAGAAGTCGTCCCGGAACTGGTGAAACTTCTCGACAGTACGGTAGAAGCGGTCAAGAAATACGCGGTGTCGACTCTGGCTAACTTGGCGAGTAATGATATGAATTGCGCTAAAATCGCGAGCGGAGGTGGCATCTCTCGTCTCGTGGGAATTATGCACAATGGCACAGACGACATAAAGAGCGACGCAGCACGCGCCCTGGGGAATCTGGCTATGAACAACCAAGCGAACCAGTCCGAAATGAACGACCTAGGGGTTGATTCTTTACTTCGGGAGTTGCGTCGGGCTGGAGAACCTACTCAAAGTCATACTGCATCACACGCACTAGATGAATGCGGCCCGGCACCTTTAAAGCGAATGCGCTGTGATACATAATGGTACTTCGAAGTCCTAAGGTCAAGGGGAGTTCGTACAATAGATTCAAAATTGGGAGGTTCCACCAGAACGCAGCGGCCTTAGCTCCAGCCCGTGTAACGTGGCGACAAAGTACTGAGTAAGTAGATTGACAAGCAGTTATTCGCCCCCTCTCCCCAACAGGAGAGCTTCATCTGGAGAGCCACCGCCAGCCCCGCTGCGCCAACCACTGGTGCTTGATTTTGCTGCTGTGGTTGTAATTACACGCGTCACACTCCCCGTTGAGTACTCCAAAATTGAGACAAAAGTGCTCGTCTAATACCTGAGGTGTACCAAATCGTGGTGACGACTAGAGGCGAAGCTTTGGTCTGGGAGGACAGTGTAGACTTCCTTTGTGCTATTGTGGTATTGATAAATATGTAAGCGTGGGGTAGGCGAGAATAGTACCGCATGAAAATTGGTGGTAGGTTTTCAAACCCTGATGTAGCGCCTTCCTAGCAATAAATGGCAAGTTGCCGTGCGAAAGGCACGAAGAATATCAAAGATGCGCTCGGCAGGGGGCGAAGCCCCCTGCCGAGCGCTTTTTGGTCATTCATTCCAGCAAAATACCTTGTGTAATTGGGCGAAGCCCCTTTATGGCGAGCTCGCTTGCAGCGTTTTCGGCGTCCCTGGTGTTACTTGGCTTTGCTTTGAAGGGCCTCAGGCTTTTCGGGTCTCTTTCTTTCTGCAATAGTGAAATGGGCTAGGGTCGGTCGCTAAACAGAGGATGTGGGACCTGCGATCGGCCGTGGTGTCCCTCTTGGGTATGACTTTAAGAACATTTGCGAATATGAGGTTACCTTTACAAATTCACTTGTCTATCGGTGTTCTTACTTTAAAATGTCTTTAAACACCCCCCAATCTGGGATGGGAAGCGTATTAGGGCTAGCCAGCTGCAGGATACGCAGATATTCGGGCGGGCTAAGGCTGTTCGAGCTCAGGACATATAGGTCGTACTGACTTAGTACGACCGAAGCTGCGTACTTTAGAAGAAACAAGAGTCTTCGGCGTCGCACCTGTACGACGTCATCTTGTGCCGGACCTAGTGTGCGAGGAGAAGCTGGTGCAGACCAGCGTGAGGCTGTCGGACCCCGAGCTCGTCCGCTGCTGCTTCACAAGCGGCGGGTTCCTCTTTGTGGAAATTTGTGCACACGCTGGGCGCCACGTACTGCCACGACCCGTTCGTGAGCGAGGGATGCCTACAGACGCTGCTCAACGTCATCAAAAGGGGACCTACACGTGAATCAGGTGACGTGATGTCGTCCAGCATCACCAAGGACGAGGAAATAGTCGTCCTCCGCTACTAAGAAGGTCACTCGGACGACGTCGTCATCAAGTTCAAGTAGATGAAGCACTCGCGCTCTTCTTCCGAGACGCAGCGCGTCCTGCACAAGGTGCGCGAGGCTGACAACCTGTCTTAAGGAGTTCAACTACTTCTCAGCTTCGTGAGTTGGCCGAAGATGGCATTATTAAGCCGCACGTGGACTCCATCAAGTTCTCTGGCCGCGTGGTAGCCGGCATCAACTTGCCTCCGCCGAACACCATGCGGTTGAAGGAGGAGCACGGAGACTCTGTCATCGACGCGTATCTGAAGCGTCGTTTCATGTATATGATGACCGACACGGTCTGCTGTGATGGACGGGTCCGGTGCCGAGGGGCCGGATTTGAAGAAGCTCAGTATCGCGGTTAGCTTGGACGTCGAGTCTTACCCGTTG
>JAIKVE010001235.1:0-12919 GCA_024679115.1 Phytophthora pistaciae
CTCAGCAGGCATCGGCAGTGAGAAAGAGTGGGAGGACTCAGCGAGCTCGGCGAGCAGTCACGCGTCGCAGCCAAAGCAAGGCCGAACTGAAGCAGTAGTGCACCCGCGTACTTCGCACGTTGCTGACGAAGAGGAGCCAGAGGTCGCGGCTCCCCCTCTAACGATACGCGAGTTTGACTCATGAAAGGAGCTGAAGGACTATCTCGCCGAATATTCGACACCAAGCTATCAGATACACTGCCATAAAACAAGAACGACTGATGCAAAGCTCATTTACTCATGCTATTTTGTATTATTGCTGTTTAGAGCTTCCGCGTCCGCACTAACAACAAGGTGTCCGCGCGGAACAAGAAAATCAAGGAGTCAGGGTCGACAAAAGCCATTGGTTCCAGACCACTGGGTGTTTTACGGGAATACCTTTGTCTGCACGCACGCAGAGAAGTACAAGACTCGCGGCCAAGGCAAGCGGAGCGCCAGCAGTCGAGGGCGCTGGAATGCGAGGCACAGGTGAGCTAGTTGGGCATATTAGGGCACGATTGTCCCGAGTAGGGTGTAGCTGGGCACTTTATTGTTCTTCAGTTGGTGCTTGTTGATGCATGTGGCATCTTGCAGATCAACGCTTCCGTTCAAGTTCCGACGTTTGTTGTTCGGTTTACTACATGGCGGCTGTACCACAACCACGTGTTAAGTGAGCACACGTTCCGCCAGTACCCACGCAATAGGAACGCGTTGGAGCCGGCGGTGCTCGCCACAGTGGACACGCTCCGTAAGACTGGTGCCTCGAAGAAACAAACCCAGCAGTACATTCACGAGAACCCCGCATGCAACCCCACTTCGAGTTGTTTGTTTTCGCGGGTAAAATGAAACCTCCTATTGCCCACGAGGTCCGATATAATCTTGATTCAGTAGCGCCCTGGCTGCTGCTATCAAGGGTCACCAATAGCTCTGTAATAGGTATCGGTAGTCTGTTTAAATCGATATTATTAGCTATTAACCAATTGTCACAATATATATGCATTCCCTAACCTTTCACACTGTAAAAGTCAGAGAAGCCCTAAGCGGGCTTAAGCGATCTGGCCAAGCGCTGCGAAGCAGCCTTCGTTAGTGTTACGGCTGCCGGAGGCAGCTCTTGTGGGACAACGCTGCGCGTCATGAAATGCGTGTGCTCCCATCGCCGTCGATCTCCGCACGGTCAATGACAAGGAGGTAAGTGTGCGTCGCGCTGAATAGACGTCGTGTACATGAAGCTGACATGGCTATATACCGTGACCTGTAGAATATCCTCGTCCTTCAAGCCGCTGCTGCGCGAGCAATCCCCCAAGGGCAGCAAAAGCCTCGGTCTCCTCCAATACAAGGATATGTGTTGCACAGCCAGCAGCAGCTCTCCTCGTACTGGAAGGCCATCCCGCCACTGCTGCTTATACAATGACCGAGCAGACGATGTCACGTCCAACAGTATCGGCGGCATCCACTTCAGCACGTACCGGCACAGGTTGCTTCGCCCTCTCGCGGGGCTTTGATATCGGCTTGACGCTCGGGGCAGCTGCTTCGCGAAGCAAGTTGTGGGTCAGAAGCTTTCCGCTGACGGATACCCTCTTGCGCTTGCGTTCTTTCTTCGGAGCGGCGCACAGGGTGAACACATCAGCCTCAATCGTCCCCCTCATCTGCAGCCAGGGTGCTAAGTGAACATGTTCTGAAGCGCCGTTTCTCGAAGCCGCCGATTCATGTTCACCCACGACAGTGGCAACAAACCGCAAGGCAGAAACCCAACCTTGATGTTCCGGCTAATCTTGCTGCTCCCCAAACCATGCTGGCCAACTTAGTTGCGGTTGTCTTGTCAATAGAGTAGCACCCGTTGTCCTCCTCCTCCATCACTTCCTTAATCAAATTGCGTAACTTGACCTTCAGCGTGGAAAACACCCCCACATCGAGCGGTTGAGTAAGTGCGTTGCATTGGGCAGCAGCAAAACAAGCAAGATGGCCAGGCTGACGGCCGTATCAACAGCATCAGCACATTAGTGCGACCTGCAACTGTCTAGCACCAAAAGAAGCGGCCTTTTCACGGAGTTTGGTACGAACTTGACAAAAACTTCAGCCACTACTAAAACCGGTAGGTGTTGGTGAAGCCGGTGGAGACGTCGTCACAGCGGCGCTTGGATCTCCACAGCCCTGCAAGATATCCCACTGGTCAGTCTTGCCTGACAATATGAACGCAGAAGGCACGACAAATCCAGAAGCACTCGCACTGCAGGCTACAGACACCACACATTGGTCGAGCCCCGCACCGCGACCACTTCCTTGGATTTCTTGCTCTTTTGAAACACCGTCTCGTCCATGTTGAAGATGCGTGAGCTGTCAAGACGCAGCTCAATTATGAGCTTGGCCTTTGTTGAATAGGGTAGCTAGATCCTCGCTATCGACACAGTTGCGTTTTGGAAACAGGGCTGAGCGCGATGCACGTAACTACGTAGATGCGAAATTGAGAAATGAAATATCACCCGATGTAGTCGGTAGTCTTGGAAAACGACTGGATGTACAGGACCGGAGTGCAGATCCGTATCTTGGCTGGCTGGAGCTGATCTAAAATTTGGTGCCATCCGTTCCCGCCAAATGGATTTAAACTCGGAGGTTTCGCACTCAATGGGAATTATCCAATTAGGTACTGATTTGCTCCTGAACGAGGTATAATTGGCCAAAACTGAGGTGCGACCCAGAACTGATCGGCGGTGCATAATTGACAATCCCCCTTAATGTATATAGATTGCATGCAACAAGAAGGTATCCAGTTACCCCCTAGATTGTTCACATATGAGAAGTCCAGTTGTGCTCGATAGACGAGCGACACTACATCCACTTCGACTAGGGACTGTTAACCCTTTCGTGGCCAAAAGGTGCATTTTGCCCCCCTTGATGGTCGTGCCAAAACCTGCGAGGAAACCCGCCATCAAGGGGGGCAAAATCCCCCGTTGACAGAAGTTCAACTATGAACTCACCTACTTTTAAAACGACCAATCACAGCGGGTCGGGCTACCCCACCCTTGAATAGATTACGCTGTGTGGCAGACATAACAGTAAAATACGCATTTAAGTACGAAAGTTATGAAGATTGCGTCAGCAAATGCCAATAAATTACGACTTAAAGGTGATGATGCGGACGCAGCTTCAATGTTCTCGTCCCTATCGCTGTTACACACCTAACAGTAGGCAGGCCCGCCTTCATTGAGCGAGCACGGCCAGAGCTGAGTTGGACCTCCAGCTTCTCCGTGGCTGGTGCCGAGCTGCACCGTCACCCCGTGCTCCTTCCGCTTCATGGCGCTCACCACCACGCGCTGATCCTAATCACTAACACACCGGTGTTGGCCGTGGCCAACACCTCGACGGCGCTGGCGAACTTGCGCTTCACCTCGTGGGCGACCGCGCGCTACTCCTTGGCGTTGATGGGCGAGAAGAAGAAGGCCGCCACTGCCACCTTCATCTCGTCGGGATTATCGGCACCTTCTCCTTCTTCTCGTCCGCAGCCTTGGTCTTGTTGCCGCTGTACCGCCTTCTTCTCCTCCGCCTCCAGCTCCGGTGGTGGCAAAACAGCGGTGGCTTGGCGACGGCGGCGTAGCGGTGGTTTGGCGACGGAGGTGTATCGGCGATGGCGGTGCTGTCTGCAGTGCGCTTGCTGGTCAAGCGGCAGCAATAGCGCATCCGGTAGTAGCTGTCTCCGTTGCCTCGTTGAGGGTGCTTGCAACACCTCCACCGCCGCGCGCGCCTTGCGTCCGTCCGTCGAGCGCAGCCAGCAATTGCTTGTGAGCCACAAAAAGCGCGCAATCCCTAGTATCAAATTTCAAAGGACCAGATTGGTAACTGTATATAGAGCTATCAAAAGTGGTTATGACGATAGATGCGGGATATCGCGTTTTGCTGGAACCATTTTTCATAACGAAATGAAATAATACGCACATGTATATTTCAATAGTGAAATCAAGATAAATACCCACTTCGCGACTGTGTCTGGGCTTTGAGCTGGCATGGTGCCAGGAGCTATCAAGCGGGTGACCTGCAGTGGTCTTATCAAAGCGTAAGGAACTTCTACCAAGTTGGCCAGAGGTGGCGGGTGTCGCGGTACGCCAAGAAAGGCGCTACTGACAGCTCCATGCGTCACCATCGAGCGCTTCTAGCGCTCGTAGAGCTTGCGCCAGCTCTGACTAATTCGCGCCATTTCCTACTATTCATTCCATTAGATAATGGCGCGAAATCGTCAGGACCTGCGCGCTGGTGTGGCGGCGAGC
This sequence comes from Phytophthora pistaciae, assembly GCA_024679115.1. Lineage (NCBI taxonomy): Eukaryota > Oomycota > Peronosporomycetes > Peronosporales > Peronosporaceae > Phytophthora > Phytophthora pistaciae. The sequence goes on from JAIKVE010001235.1 coordinate 4,278, forward strand.
ATCCTATCAACCCGCTGCGGCATGGTTGAAGTTAGACGGTAAGATTCAGAGTTGGATCTGTGATATCTTTCATGGATCTGCACGCATTACGTGAACATCCTGTTCGATTGATAGCCAATCCCATCACTTGCTTCAGATTTGGTTTAAGAATGCCACACTATTAGCCAATGAAAAAAAGGCAAGTAGAAGTACCGTAAGTTGTGAAAGATGGCAAAAATGACCCCGTTCACCATCTCCATACCACTGTGTGGAAGAGACACTCATTGGGGCAAGTACCGTTGTTTATGAAAGGGGGCAAAATGCCCCCCCCCCCCCTTGACGAGCTAATATGCTAGTTTTGTATACCATACAAAACCAAGCCAAAAAGGTGTGTTCACGAAAGGGTTGAGATAGTTAAGTGATGTTCACGACCTCGTTGTTTTTAAGAACCACCTTCAGGGTCTAGACGTAACGTGATGTCCTTGCGTGTGTGACTTTCTGTCTGTAGAGGTTGCCAAAATGAATGAAATAATCCTCTGCGTCGAAGTAGTAATGTTGGCGATATCACACTTAGACATCCTTGAATAGTGATTTCCATGTTGACAGCAGTTTTTTTTTGCTTAATACGGTAGTGCGACGAAACTGATATATCTCCCGAAAAGCCGTATTCTCACGCATCTGCAAGTGGCGAAGTGCATCTGCTATTGACTTGAATGCTTTGCCGTGCTTCACGGAATGCACGCGCGTGCATTTCGTGAAGCACGGCAAAACATTGGGCTTGCAGCATTGAAGAAGAAGACACTCAAAAGATTCCATCAAGTCCGTCATCTTTCGTCAGCTGCAAACAGAGGATATTCCACCAGGTGCGTTGATTATACACACTCGACGTAGAGCTTGCTGTTGTACATAAACCGAAAACATTGTGTGTTTCTGAGGAGCAATTGAGCTATTCAAGTACATTGGGCACTGTTTGCTGCAATGTAAGTAGAGTTTTATTACTACGTATACGTAGATTGAAGGCTTGCCTATTTGCTAAGAGTTAGCGACGACGCAGGGATCAGACACGAGGTTATGTAATAAGACTCATAAGCAGCTTTAGTCGGTAAGTAAGCTTTTCAAGTAGATTCACCGCTATCTACAGCGGCAGTCGGGTCGCGTCCGACCGTCTCTCACTTTTCGATTTTCTCAGCAAAAGCATCACCAGGTTTATGGGCCCCATAGGAGCTTCGGTACGCATGGGGACTTTGGATAACCGTGTTGGAATAATATATCTGCTGGAGCCATGGCGCTCGCTTGAGAAAACCTCGTCAGCGCTCCGGTCCATAATGCCCCCCCCCCCCCCCCCCAGGTCGATGTTTATCGAAAGGCTAGCCAAGACCCCAGCTAACGTGATATGAGGCACGAGTGTAATCGCGCTGCCCCAGCATTGTTCAATCTGCAAAGGTCACACCACGAGTTGATTACCCGCGTGCAAACACAGCTACGCTGCCAGCGACATTCTGGCCCATATACGGTAGCGCCTGTGTCTAGAGCGGGTCGACCCTGAGCACAAGGAGCGCTGTCTCGCGCTTGGCTTGTTAGGCAAGCGCGAATACAACCGCCGCTACGCTCAGGCCCGCCGAGCTGTACGCAAGGACATGGCCATGAGCATGAGTCTGATCGCGCAAGCGGCGGTCAGTTCCGTCGCAGTGGGCCATGTTGGACTCGCGCCTTCGACACTCAGCCCGGCAGAGTTAGTGCGGCCGGCAAGCCCAGTCAGCGCAACTAGCAACACTCTCGCAGGCTTGCTCAAGCAAAACGTCAAGAACACCCCATCAGCACTACAGCCACAACAACTCAACTTTGCGGCCACTATCTTGTACCAGCTCAGCCCCAGCAGCAATCGAAGATCCGATCCGCCATCGCTGACAAGAACTACTCCACCAGCGGCCAAGCCACCCGTTATGTCAGCACCTTGAACCTACGCCATAGATGCACTGTTCTTCATTAACTTTCCAGCGAACCAGCAGCGGCAAACGGCGAGAAATATCAAGTATCAGGCCATGGAAGTGACCAACCAACTCAACCCTGGAAGCGAGGACACCACGTCTCTAAGAATGAACATGGGCGAGATTGCACGGGGGTTGCCGTTGCTGGACTCTGGAGGGGACCCGAGCTCGGAGGAAACGCCACCATTGTTCGACGGTCCCAGTGGATCAATGGTGGTTTTGCCGATGGGCGTGATGAGTAACCCTCGCTACCCGTCGAGAGGCAGGCAGACAGTGATTATTGAGCCTCCTCCTCAATCGACTTACCCCAGCGAAGAGGCCGCAATTGCAGCCTTGCATGCCTGGGCCAATGACCACAGGTTTAATGTGACGAAATGCCGAGCGTTCTAGACCGACGTAGTTGCCAAAGAAGTTTGGAAGCGCAGTTTTAGCTTTGATCGCGCTGGGAAGCCAAAGTGCACACAGCATCTCACTGATGCGAAAGCCAGCACCCATAGCGGGGATCGATGCGCATGGGCTGTCCTATAAAGATTATCCTGCGTGCCGTGTGTGAGGATGACCCAAGAGGAGCCCGGATGATCGTTCACACTCCAATCGGGGGACGTCTTCACAACCACCCTCCGTCGGAAGATGCTCGAGTTCACTCAGATCATCGCCGACGGGCTGCAGCTGCCACTGAGGTGGCTCCAGCGGGGTCGCTCCAAAAGCTTTTTTTAATGCAAAGACAAGCGTTGAGCCATCGGCAGCTGCAGTCTGTGCAAGATTGCTTCAAGCGGACCCTGGCTCCTACGTGATACCACAGGAGATCGCCAACATGAGAAACACAGCTTGTCGGTGTGATCTCTCCGCGCAACCTGTGATGGAGGCGTTGCTTGCTCGGCTTGAGGAAGATGGATTGTACTACTGATTGGTAGCTGACCCAGCAACTTCTCATGTGTTTTGGTCTCACTCACGGACACTGGATATGTTCTAGCGACACCCCGAGATCCTAGGAATGGATTGTACGTACAAAACGAACAAGTACAAGCTTCCGCTGCTCAACGTGATTGTGTTGACTGGGTTCAACACAGTCCTTTCCGTTGCGCATTGCTGGCTTCCACGCGAAAGGGAAGACGACTACCTCTGGGCGATGAACACGCTTCGGTCCTTCTTGATCGAATGGACGTGGGCATTCCTGGCTTGGTTCTCGCGGACAGGGAGTTGGCTGCCATGAACGCCAATGGCACTCTCTTTCCCAGTGTGCCAGCCTGGATCTGCAGGTGGCAAATGAACAAAAATGTTCTCAAAAACACACGCCAAGTTCTCGTCCAAATCCCTGGAGCCAACCCGGCGCCCGGCCACCCAAAGTATGAGAATACATGGCAAACGGATGCCTTCATGGAAGCCTTCTACGCTACGGTCGGCGCCGCCATGGAGGAAGAGTTTGAAGAGAACGAGCCAACTGGTAGAAGTTGAATCGCGAGCTCTCGGACTACCTCGACAACCACTGGTGAAAGTACAAGACCAACATTGTACATGCTTGGACCGACCGCTGCCATCATTTTGGGATTCGCGATACATCTTTCGTAGAGGGGGCTCATGCGAAGTGCAAGATCCGACTACGTGGATGCCGAGGGGATCTGTACACAGTGTACATGTCGTTGTTGCCCTGGTGGCAGGCGGCGGTGGCTGCAACAAGTCTACTCGCTGAGCGCAACGCCGTACGAATTCCTTAGTTTTTACAAGGAAACCGGTTTGCAACAGTGGTGCAGGTGATCACTGTGTGCGCTCTTCGCCAGACTTACGATTATGGGAGGAAGTACGGACGATTTTCTTCAGGAGGCCCGACCGCGATGAGTGGCCTGGGGCCTTCCGCACTGTACATGATCGCCCGTCCATACACGAAATGATTGCACTGGCAGAGTCAAACGACCGGTACCTGCTCAGCCCCACGACTTCGCTCTGCACGGGTGGATGGTTTACGAGCCAATGTACACAGAGCAAACCATAAGCCTACGCCGGCGACGGGCTAAGCGCAGACGTCGGACGCCCCCCTACAGCACGAGAAGAGATCCAATACTGTGTGAGCGTGTCAACCTCAACCACCCAGCTTCACCTCCGCCAGCCCGCCATGACGCGCCGCCAGCGGATGCCACGGAACTGACGACGTTGCCTCCGTTGACAAATTCAACGTACAATGGCTCGAACACCGTGTCAACGTACCACGAGCACAATGTACCAGCCCGATTCTGGGGATACGCTAGCTAGAGTTGAAAACTACAGCTTCTCTACATTAGAGTTTAATGCAAAACGTAGAAATACACTGAGATTTGAATAAAGCGCCCAAACTTTATTGCTTTTTTAGCTGTCAACTTACTGCTCACTCGATTGTTTTTTTTTTCACATGGCCGCGAGCTAGATGGGTCCTGTACGAACTGTCATTGTCGTACGGTTTCCCGCAGATATTGCAGATGTACGGGCCCTTCCCCCTCGGTGGAGCACGGCACTTTAGCTCATTCTCGGCGGCCTTGAGATTGCTGAGGCAGTAGCGGCGGTGGTAACGCATGGCACCCGACTCCTCCAGCTTAACCCTTTCGCGGTAAAAGGATACAGAAAGCGCCCTTTAGATGGTTTCACAAAAGACGGTAGAGTGTACCCCTCTTAAAATATGGTTGATTACTAGGTTGAACTTGTGCAAAAGGGCACAGGGCGCTTCATGTGCCCTTTTGCACAAGTTCAACCTAGTAATCAACCGTATTTTAAAACAAATCATAATCGGTACGCAGAGTAATCATCATGTAATCATAGCCCATCCAAACTCTAAGTCATACGCACCCATACTATGTATCCTGCAAGTCACCGTACCTGGCATGTCCCATGAGACACACCGAAAAGACTCCGTAACTCTGTAAAAAGACGCCTAGAGTGCCCTTTTAGAAGGAAATATCAATTCGTTGTATGCTATAGTTTATCAAGGATACTCGCGAAAGGGTTAATACCGCAGTACTGGAATTCAAAGTGAGGGGGAAGCACATTTGAAACCACGTATGGCTCCCATTTCAGACCACGGAAGGTCAGGTAGTCCTTGGCGTCCGTGCAGCCATCGTAGACTAGACCCCGGGCACCTTCGCCAAGAGCCCACAGCCTGCTCCCGAGAACACGACGTTTCTTGCTTGTCTCTCGTGGCCTTCCACCCGAAGTCCTTCGCGCCCTACAAGAAGAAGCGAGGTCCGGTGTCATGGAGTCCAAGCCAGAAGGCTTCTGGGACCTTGTCTGGGTAGTCACGGTGGCCTTCCTACTCGCCTCCCCCCGGGTGGGACCGCAAAAACGATACAGCGGATATAATCCAGCGAGGCTCGAAGCTGTCGGTGATGGCTTTCACTGCAATCCTTAAATCTCCGACTGCCCCGGATGCCTTGTTGACACGAGCCATCTCGCGGCATGCGTCGTCGCGGTCTCCTCCCAACTTCTTCAAGATAGGCTGGTACTTGGACTCCATGACACCGGACCTCGCTTCTTCTAGGGCGCGAAGGACTCGCGGCCTTCGGCCCGAAGGCCGCGAGAGACAAGCAAGCAACCGCAGGACGGCAGCAGAGGTCTTGGCTTCGGCTTGGGCGCCATTTTGAAAGTGAGACCAATGTAGTTGCGCCGGCACCGTGATTGCAACGGACACGCTCTCATAGCAAATTGACTTATGTATAGTATGAATGAAACCGGCTGATTTTGGGGAACCCGTTTGAGAGTGATAATCCATTGTTAGAACAGGGGGGGGGGGCTCTTTTAGCATCACACCGAATGCCATCCAGCTCAAATGAGCATCCTTCTGGTCAGTCAGGAAGTACTGTGTCACCGTGGTACCCGCCATTGATATGGCATTTAAGTGTAGATCGTACTTGTTCGTTTTAAACGCGCCATCAGTGGGTGACATAAAGATGGCTGTACCCACATCCCGTATCTAACATTGTGTTTTACATCACAATGTTAGATACGGGATCCAATTCCTAGTGGTAGAAAACGCGTTGGCTTTCCAACAAAGCAAACAACGCTTTCAGGGAAGTCCTAGTCGCCATTGCTACATGACGGCTCTTCATTTTGAAGCTGCTAATGTCTTTCGGAGGAATGAGAGAACCCGGGTCATTGTTCAAAATGGGTGCTCTAGTTGTCGACACAAATATACCAGACACATATGAAGCTTTATAGTTGACAGGAGCTATAGCGAGGTTGCTTGTCGCCCGCTGTCAATAAGCAGCGTGTCACGAATATCTTCAGATGGAGAGGATTGTGAACCGCACCCTTTTGGCGAGTGTGAACAATTAAAAAAAAAACATGAATGTTGAATTTAAATAGTTTTACACGCATAGGATAGCTAATGAATGTATGTTGATCGATCACTTCAGAAGGGATTTCTATCTTTAAAAGGAGAGAGTTCCCTGTTGCTAACATGCGACCATTCAATGATTTAAGGCTTATCGGCGCCGGTCCGTTGTGCTAGTACTCCTCATCGATGTGTTATATGGAATAAATTTATCGTATCATGTCTGCTCTAATAAACGTTTTGGTCACAGTTGATCAAGTACCATTCCTTACGATAAATTCGTTTTTGCTTTAAGATTACAGGCTTGACAAGAGAAAATGCGAGTGTGTTTGCTATTCTTAGTGTCCGCAATTGTCTGGATCTGTATGCCGTTCAAGGTCTGCACATGATTCCCATGGTAAGTCCATAATTACACATAGTATATCCGTTCAGGATGTTTGTCAACCAAAAACAAACTGCGAGGATTTCATCCACCCAGTTGATACCCAAGCCACCATCAAGCCACAGTCGCCGCAGCCATTACGTAGTGGTGAGAAATACATACCGCCACCAAAGGCGTTTCCGCCGTTGACGAGAGCAGGATTGACAAGCATGTCACTTGATCGGGAACGATTTTCGAAGAATTATCGAAGAATCGATGGACGAGGATGAGTCAGTTATCGAGTAGCTTGCTCGGATAAGGACTAAATACCAAAGGGTAAGTTGATTAGTGTTAATTGTTATTAATGAATTATGTTTGATCTAGTATCTATCAGTATCTATCTGCTACAATATTGTCCTAGTTGAGAAAACACAATAACAGTTTGCATGAAGGTCGATTATTGTAAACAATATAAAATATGTCTTATTCACGATCCTTGAAATCAAACTATATGGAGAAGTAATTTACAGTCGTTATCTGAGAGTTGATTATTTATTTATTGGACTCCAGTCTCCGTGAACGTGAGCATGACATTTTCCCGCGTATGGATCTCATGGCGCTCGCGAGGCCGAGGTGGAGGGGTTATCGTTACAGCAAATCCACGAATTTCTCAGCATTTAGTGCACAAGCCAGTCAAGTCATTCAGCGGCTCCATCACATTGTCGTGAAGAGCCATAGTACGTTGAGGTGCTCCTTAACAAGCGTCAGCAACTCTATACATTCAGCGGAATGCCATTTATCATGATCGTCATTTCGGCATGGCGCATGACGGCCATGTGAGCAATTATCTGTTCGTTAGGGATGGACAGCATCCTGGATGTTGTATCTCCCTTAGGCGGGCATTATCCGTGCGTAGAAGAGCTACGTCTGCCACGTTCATGCTTATGTCGTCTCTCTTCGTTTTCTGGATGGGATGAAATATCTTTTGGGCTCCCTGGGGCTTTCCTCTCCACCCATGAACTGATGTTCTTTCGTACCACTTTTGCATGATATCAATTATACAACACCTTACACGGTGTGCTTCATTCATAGACAAAATAAGAGTAACACGTCCCCAAATACAGGCGGTCACGAGGTATCACAGTACCTCATTATCGATTACATCTCACGGTAGACACAAGCACAAGCGGCACCGGCACGGTGGCGACCGGACATGGTGTGGCTTTACTGCGAGTACGTAGGCAGCAGACTGCATCTTGTGCGGAAAGAGTTGTAGGGCAACCCCCTGTACCGTTCTAGCCGATGGCGGTGGGCTGGTGCCTACGTATGCGTTGGTTTGTTACGTCACGGCCAGCGCTCACAAGAGTGTGGATGCATATGATAAATGGATAGCGCTGGAAGTAGCATTTATTATAAGTAATTACAAAGTAAAACAGTGAGCGTTTCCTATGTGTGCTCTATGGTTTAGTCTGCCTCGGCTTTAATGAAAGTCCGCTCGACTTTATGGCGCTTGTGCTGTCTGTGCTTCTTGATCTCCTTGACGATGAATACAGTGATGAAACCGCCACAATTCAATTACACTAACTCCGCGTTATTATGTTCTGAAGTTATTCATTGTCCTTTTAGTGACTTCAATTTTGAGGTTTTAGTGTGATGACTCTGGTAGTGGTTCTGATATATCGGTTGATAAATTAGCTTGTGGTTTGGAATAGGTAGATACTACAGTATTGTGGTGTCGAGAAATGCCGGCTGGAGAACAGCCCGCAAGCCTACGAGCGATAGCAAGCCCTCTGATTGGCTACTCACATTCTCCTCATTAGAGTGACAGATCGACAGCCATTTAGTGACCATGCACGGTGGGTCATAATGTCGTGTAGGAAAACACGAGTTTACGAGTCCTCGCCCTATCAACCGAAGTCTTTAGACGAGCCCTACCAACAACACACGCCTACCCCGAAGGTCGGCGGATATGTCGGGATAATAAAACCTGAAGACCAGGTCCGATCCCTTATACGGGCTG
>JAIKVE010001236.1:0-12907 GCA_024679115.1 Phytophthora pistaciae
CTAGTTTCACGCAGACTCGTGAACCGCAGCTCACGGCGAGCTGTACGGCTTTCTATTGAAGGCGCTTTTGGGGGGGGGAAGTGTTGTAGCTGGTGCTACACTGTGTAGCCGTTGCTGGGGTCTATCCCAGCAACACCAACACTCTGCAGAAGATGAACAGCTGCAGCAAGTAAGGACGGTTGCTCAACTGATCAAGTATGGACTGTTATGCAGGTGCAGCAAGTACGGACGGTTTGTGCCACCGGAGTGGTCACCTCCAGGAGCATGCATAGGACAAGAGCAGCTAGTGCAAGCTAACGAACTGCTCAATACATATCACTTCTACATTTCCTTTGGAAGCGACCCAACATGTTCCTTGGCTAATTTATGCCAACTTTGATCTCCACCGAAAGATTCGTACAAGACGTTGGTCCTAAACCAAGATGCAACTTCATTCTAGACGAACACAACTGAAAAAGAAAAACAGTCTGCAAATTATCTTATACCGAGACCACCGAATCGAGCCTGAACCTAGTTCCTCCACGCACGCCGGAGGTCGACTCGCCCTCCAATAAACTACGCCTCACGCACCACATCCGCCTCCGCTTTTCTCGCCTCGTTCATCTTCCCAACGCCCGTTGATTTCGCTCACTCCTCTCCTCTCCTTGCTCATCGCGTCTATTCCAACGGATCCAACCAGCTCACTGCAATCCGCAGCAATTCGTACAGACCAAGTCTTGTCAACCCAATCCGTGTCTCCTCCTCCTCAACTCAGCCCAATAGGTGTCACCCTTGCCGAAAGCCCAACCCATGTGCCTCTGTGTAAATCCTCAAAGGAAAAAGAGTGCCGACTGCTCTGCACTGCACCTAACCGACCTGTTCCCACTCCAGTCTCTAAAATCCACATCGTCATTGTTGGCAGTACCCTCGCTGGCTGCGGTGCACACCGTCGGTACCCAAACCGGTAGCTCCACACTTACGTAAAGCTCAGCAGCTCGCGCAGCAGCTGCTCGTCCTCCTTCTTGACAAAGCGGCCCTTGACACGCAGCCGCGAGTCGGCAAAGTTCTTGCGCACGTCGTACTTGACCTCTTTCCGCCATACGCGCTTCTGCCGCTTGTCCAGAAACTTCTCAATGCGTTTCCGTCTGGAATCGGGCGAGTACGCGCCCACGAAGTTCTGCTTCTGACCGTCCTTGGCCTTCGTGGCATCAATTCCCCCAAAGGTTCGAGCAGCACCAGTTCCAGCCGACCCCGGGATTCCAATGGGGCGAGACGTCGACAGACTCGACGCGGCAGCAGCTGCAGCTGAAGTGGTGGAGGTGGTCGTGGTACTGGGCTTGGCGGCGTCGCTCTTGCCCTCCGTCTTGGGCTCCGTCTTGACCTGATTCTCCAAAAAGTCCTCGGCGAAGCTGAATCCGGCGGGTGGAGTGATGCCGAGACCCATGGACGGCAGCGAATTGGGCAGAGACGCACCCAAAGAGGAGCTGTAGAACTCCCCGTCTAGAATATCACGGGCAGATACGTCTGCAAAAGAAGAGTCGAAGCCCAACTCGTCCCATTCGTCCAAAGACTGATTCCGAGCGCCAGATTGGAACTGGTTAGAGAATGCATGGCAAAGAGGTTAGAGAATTTTTGTTTAAATGAGGAAGAAAGTGAGAATGCAAAAAAAAAAAACTTTACCTCATCTTTCGGTGTGTCGCCCAGTGATCCAACGTTGAGGAAGCCGAGATCCAGGTCGTCCAGCAGATCAATACTCGACGACTTGCGGTTCAGCGCGCCGCTATCCAGCATGGCTTCCAGTGTCGTCGGATCACCGGCGTCGAACTTCTCTAACGCTTTCTGCAAGGCTTCATCTCCGCTGATAATAAGATCCTACCCAAACAATGCAATGCAACGGTTAACACTATCATAACCCGGATAGAGAGTGCTAACCTATGCAATAAATAAATAAAAGCTTACCTTAAGCACTCCCTTCTGATACCTGTCAATGTACCCTCGCTCCTCCAGGTCCGACGCACTTAAGAGACGGCTGGAGATGCTGCCGCTGCGACCGCGCTTCGTCATGGGCATGGTCAAGCTGCCAGGCGAGAAGGCCGGCGGCGTGTGCGAGATCATGCTCAGGAAGTCGTCGGCGCCCCAGCCGATCGAGTCTTTGCGCGGGATGCTCCCAGCGCTGCCAGGGATAGACACGGAGGCTGAGAGAGAAGACAGGTCGTCCTTCTCCTTCTTGATTGCCACTGGCAACGTGGGCGGCAAATTCGACTTGGAGAAACTCATTTGTGTTGCGTTATGTGTGTGTCTCTTTCTAATCGACGACAAATGACTAGAGGTGAGTACCTTAAACCTTAGAGTTAGAGGAGAGGAAGTTGCTGCAAAACTTACGCTGTGGTTTGATGGGTTCTTTTCCTGTTCCTTGCCGCTGGTGTGTCTAAAGCGACAGGGGCGCGCTTGCCGTCACTCCTGCAATGAGTTGCATCACGTTGGTTAGATACACACGTCGACGGCAACAATGTTCACGGTGCTAAACGCTGGCTTACCCTCTCTCGTTAGGGGGTAGGCAACTGAGCGCGCGCGCGGGTGGGCAGTCGCTTCACTGCCAAAGCGGCAACACAGTGCGTCCTTCGGGCCGAAATTCAGTTTCGTTTTGGCTCCCCCGTGACGGAGCTCCTTAACTCAACCCATGCCACAAGAGCGCTCGGATTGGCTAGCCCGTTTGCCACAAACAGGCCGACCCGCTTCGGTCACGAGGAGTGAACACAGGGGAAAAGGCTCTGAAACGGGCCGGGTTGAGCTATTTGTGGCGAAACCTGTATCGTACCCACTGGCCAATCATCTTCGTTTGTTACGTACCACAAATAATCTTATTCATGGCATTGGAAAGTGTACTTTATGGGGTGAACCTTCACGCATGTTCTCTAACCTAGGGCACGGGGTCAAGCCTTGCAGCACTCGCCTCCTCGAGTGTCGAATGCAACACATTGCCGAAACCTGCCTCGACCTGCCAAACATCTAAAAAGAAAGGCTCAACGTTGTGCTGCTCATTTTCTACAGGTCGTACATTTTGCCGGCGAACTGCAGAACTTTTAAACATTTTAAACACGTACAGTACTCCACATACCGCTGCTTCAGCCGTCCTCCACAGTGTGTTAAACCACCTGCCCGCAGCTTGATGGATCGAGAAGAAGGCGCCAACCAGCTGATCCCTGCATCTCCACCATCTCAACGAGAAATATTACGGCCATTACACTTTGCCGCGCAGATGGCTGGGAGATTCGAGACACCATGTGAAACAGCGTCGCGACTATCCGGAAACGGATGCTCTCAATTACTAAGTTTTCCTGTTTGTTGAGCTTGCTGGTTGTTGCTCAGCAAGAACGGCAACATCAAAGCTCCTCCCGTACTGTACGTCGCTCCTTACAATGTAAGCTCGTGATCGGCAACAGCAGCAGCTTCAGCTTCAGCCTGAAGCTTCCGGATCCGATGTGTGTGTGTGTGTGACATGGAGGAGCATTATCAGGCGAGATGCCCTCCCCAGCTGCTGTCAGCCAGTCGTTCGGTCCTCCGAGACCATCTGGGAGCAGCTTATGTCGCTTAGAAAGTCCAGCCTGCCAAAATAGATATGGCTACACGAGTTGCAGTACAGGTGCAACCTGCACTTCGGTTTATCTTACGGTAAGCTTATTGCCGTGGCATCTACTGGTGCTTACATGTAGTCCTCCACGGCCTTCATGACGTACGCGCCTACCAGGAACCCGTTGGACATATTAACTCCGGTGACGAGCTCGCGACGGATGCTGGCGGCGTCCTCGCCCGTGTCCATCCACGGCCGGTGCACGCGCTGCCCGCTGAAGGCCACGGCGGCGGCCAGGCTCTGCTTCAGCGGCTGGTAGAAGGTCTCGCACAGGTCCTGGCACTCGAGCGCGAGCGCGTTGAAGATGTCGTCGTTCTTCCGCTCCAGGCCGCTGGCCATGCCCTCGAACGGCACCACGGGGAACTTGTCATGCTCGCAGATGTGCGCCAGGATGTCGTCGGTTGTGCTCTCGGCCGCGTTGGCGTCTGGGTACGAGTCTTCCGGGAACATGTCGGCCTTGAGCTCGCTGCGGCGCTCGTGCATCTCGTCGTCGTCCATACCTTCAGCGCGCCACTGCACTTGCTTGGCCTTGAGCACGCGCGAGAACTCGTCCATCAGCGACTTGGCCTCCCGCCGGTACTCGCGCACCGCCTTCTTGGCCGCATCGCAGAAGTTGCACTTCTTCTTGGCGTCGCGCTTGCCCACGCTGATGCTCTCCCAGTGCATGCCCAGCTCCGACACGTGCACGTACTCGGTCGCGGGCGCTGCGAAGTCGTCCCCTAGGCGATCCCACATGGAGTTCAGCGCCACGCGCGCGTCCTCCATCGTCCACTCTTCCGTCGCCTCTTTATCTGCTCGAGCTGGCAGCGGCACCACCACTGGCCGCGCGCGGCAGAACTCGCCAAACGGAGTAGCAACGTACGCGCGACTGTAGAACGGCTTGAGACGCGTCTCCAGTCTGCCGACCAGCGACAAAACTTGTGCAGCTTGGCCGCGCGTATAGTCCAAAGGTGCCTTGTCTTCCAGCAACCGACTGTTGATCTCGCGCTTCCAGGCGACGTGGCTGTGCTCCCTGCACTCCGACCAGAAGCTCGACTCCTCTCCATTCCCAGCACTTGAGTCTTGTTGTCTCTCCAGCGACAGATCCATCCAGTCCCCAATGCAGCCATGCAACAAGTGCACTCCGACGCTGCAATTGCTCAACGCCATGACACCCAGAGCCCGATCATGTCGAAGCGTCCGACACGTCCCCAGCAACTGCACCATGTCCTTCACGCCCAGAAACCACAGCGCGCCGGCCGTCAGCGCCGCGTAGAGCTGCTCACTGTACTCGGAGCCATGCGCAGCGTCCCCCGTGCTCGAACTGCGCTGCCGCTTGGTCTCCGCTCGGGTCCTTGGGCCTACCATCGTCTTCTTCCCTGCAGTCTCCAACAAGAAGTAAAATAGATGGCCGTTTTCTGGGAACTCTGGTCTCAGAAAGACCCAGAAAACTGCAACAACACTAAACACTTCAACATGTAATGTACATCACGTGCGTCTTGGCTCAGGGGGGGGCTTCTCCTAGACAGCCATGGGCACGATCCTGCTGGCAGCTCGACGGTCTTCTTCGATGAGGAGGTTCTGCAGCATTTGGTGGTCCCTGCGCACCTTCCCGCTGAGCGAGCTGAGGATGTAGTCGCGCGTGTGCACCACGTCCTCGTTGGACGAGAAGCTCTCTGACCCCTCGGCGTAGAGCTGGTAACATGTGCGCGCAACTGAGGCGTGTGCGGGGTCGGACTGGGACCGCGAGATGATGATCCAGCAGCGGTCGCGGAACTTGAGCCCCATGTGCGGCAGCGTCAGGATGTTGTGCTTGATCACCACGACGCGGTCGGACTCCTCGAACTTGCGCATGAACTGGAAGCCGTCGATCTTGAGCACACCCGACGGGTTGTGCAGCGCCACCAAGAAGTTCTTCTCCAACGAGTCCGGCTTGCGTCCGCGGATCTGTAGCGAATAGAACACCCAAGTCAGTCTTCTAGGCGACAAGCACACACAATATTCCAGCACAAATGCCGACGTACGAAGCTGTAGATGCGTTCGGGGTCTTGACTCTTGACGTTGAGGTCCTTCCAGACCACATCCGCAGCAAAGCGCAGTGGACACGACACGGGTGTGGTGGTGACGATCTCGATGCAGTTGCCGTTCGTGTCCCCGCTGCATTTCACCCTCGTGTTGCACGAAATTGTGGCCGGTAGGTCCGGTGGGAACACGGAGTCCGAGGCCAAGTAGAGACTCTCCACACTCTTCTCCAGCTGCGAGATGATGGTCATGGTCTGGTCCTCCACGGAGCTCTCAATGGTCTTGTTTTCTTCGTCCTCAAACACGAACTCCTTGCCCTGTCGGTAATAAAACCCACCCATCCAAATTAAAAAAAAACACACGAAAATAAGTACCACCCAGATAGATATTCCACCTACATATAGCAGCGAGCGCCGCTGCACCAAGTGTCGGAAGGCTGCGTTGACTTTGTCCTGGTTGGCCCAGATCTCCTTGAGCTTTCTGTTCGTACGCTCGGCCTTTTGTCGTCGCTGGAATTCACCCACCGCTGCTTTAAACCACTCGCGACTGTCGTCCTCCTCGTTCTGGGTTTTTGGTTTTTTCTCCCTCTCCACGCGGGTTTTCTGTCTCTGTTGACGGCGCTGCAGCAGCAGCTTCACTTGCTCCTCCAGCTCCAGAGCCTGGTCCCTCAGCGCGCGCAGATCCGCCTTCTTGCGCTGCTGCAGCTGGGTGGAATAGCACTGCGAATCACCCACTCGACGCTGGGTTTTATTCGATTTCGGAGCTCTTCGCTGCGCTACAGCGCTGCAACCGCTGGGTTTTTTAGACGCGCGCGTCGGGCGCGGCTTGCCGTCGCTGTCCATCTCGTCGATGAAGGCCAGCGCCTCCGCCAGCATCGCGTCCATGTCCTCCTCGCGCTCCAGGAAGCTCATGTTGAGGTTCTTTAGTTTTTTGGAATGAAAACTGGAGAGCGCGATTGGCTGGAGAGTAAAAAGTATTCGGCCATTGGTTGATAAAAGATGTATAGTATACATTGGTGCAGGTATACTTTTCATGTTGCACGATTTCTCAGGCAAATCCGCAAGGTTGTCTCTTGGCAGGTGGCAACTGA
Source organism: Phytophthora pistaciae (assembly GCA_024679115.1). Taxonomy (NCBI): domain Eukaryota; phylum Oomycota; class Peronosporomycetes; order Peronosporales; family Peronosporaceae; genus Phytophthora; species Phytophthora pistaciae. Next base: position 6,702 of record JAIKVE010001236.1, read on the forward strand.
ACTCCTCGAGTTTACTTTGGTTCCTCTCGCCAGAAGAGTTGATTTTGCTTGACGATTGCCTTGGTCCAAGAACTACCGTGACATAAGCCCCCAAAAGGTCATTGAGCGGAGTCCCAAACGTCATTTTTCAGTGTGTGAATCGTTGAAGCAGTTCTTGGCAAGAAGTTGTTGCTATCCTAGCCCAACAACCTCTTCGCGCCAGCGGAATATGCACGCCAACCGGGGGGAAACGATACTATCGATGTAGTTTTAGCAACTTACAATTACTGAAAGCGTTATCGGTGGCTTATCAAACTGCTACTGCATACTTGTAAATGTGCAAGGGGACGTTGCCCATGGATTTCATTTGATTTCGCATAGCTCTGCTGATGTCTCGCTGATGTGAATAAAGCGGCAAAAACGAGGAATTGAACAAAGGTGATTAACTGTATGGTATTGTAGTGATCGACCAAGCCAGAATGTACGGCACAACATACATCACGCCATGGGAAACGCACGGCCTGCTATTTAATATTAGCCATCTGCTACCGTACAGAATGCGGTGCTCTCACGATGAACGCCACCTTACGTTCACCGCAACAATGAACAAGTATTTGTCGTTCCACGTTGACGCTCAAGTTGAGTATCTCTCACGACGTCCAAGCGAACATTGGTAGGAAGATCGTTTTATGGTCTCGTGTCATCCGATGACTCGGCCAACAAAGATAGGGGCGTGATGGAGGTACAATAAGCTGGGGAAAAATATGAATTGGACGTCCAAGTCTAAAGTCGGAGGTGTCCAAGATACTGAATGACGTTGGCAAGATGTTGGTCGACAAAAACGTCGACTACGAAAATCATCTACTGGGCAATGTGACCAAAGTCTTCAATTTTTGACAACTCTTGTCAAACTTTAGCGTTTATTACGTCCTTATCCCTACTCCTCACGCGATGGCAAAACGATGAGTGGTGGTCCCTTGCGGGAGCTCTTGTCGAGAAAGCCAACCAGTCTTCATTTTGCAAGTAAATTCGCATACGGCACCCGAGTCTCAAGTCCATTCCTCAGTCGCATGGTCGCAACGATGAACCAGTTATTGCTTCTACTCATTGTCTCGCTTACCTCTCTTGTGAGCAGCGACGCTATCTCCGTCCCACCACCTCCACTCGACGTCAAAATGTCCAAGTTGGGCCTCGCGAACGTGGGTCATGCCGTCCAGACGGACATTGGCGGCAAGCGGTCGCTTCGAGGTCTTGCGTCAACCGATGGTGCGGCCAATGAAGAAAGGGGCGTGACTGAGCTAGCCGAGAAGTCCAAGGCTTGGGTGTCCAAGTTCAAGGATCGGGCGACCAAGACCAAGCTCGGTCAGAAGATTCAGGCCTGGGCGAAAGAGAGGAGCAAGGCGAAGGCGGCCCAGAAGATGAAGATGACCAAGTTTCTGGTAAAAAATGACGTCAGCTTCGAGACGTTTTACAGGAACAAGATCACACCACAAGAGTATTACAAGGCGAAGGGGTTCAATCCCAACCTGATCTATGTTGAGAGAACACCCGTCGTTTCCGAGAACAACCCCGGCTACGAAAAATGGCTTCACTACGTGAAGTATTGGAACGCGATGAACCAGCAACCATTTTGGGTGCGATGGACAGTGCGGTAAGCACAAGGAGAAGAGCGACGATCTACACGTTGACGGGATGTCACACACAACAAAACACTGCGACTACAACTTGGATTCGCATGAAATGCCTGATAATAGTGTCAACTCAAAGCAATACCACAACAACACTAGACTTTCCTCTAGTCTAAGCTAGAAGCCTAGCGCACAATTCAATGAGTCGGATCCTTGACGGCAATGCCGATTTTTCCGATGTGTCCGCCGGACTCCAAGCAGCTGAAGGCGGCGATGACGCTCTCTTTGTCGAACCCAAACGTCTTGATGTACGGCTGGATGTTTTGGCTCACGACAGCGCGGACGAACTCTTCCGTGAGCTGCTTGCTGCCAATTTGAACTCCACGGATGATACAACCTTTGTTGAGCACCAGCATGGCGACGTCGGGCATGTCGTCCTGGTTGACGGGCGAAAGAAAGCCGACGACGCCGATGTGGCCACCCTGTGCCACCGCAGCGATGCTCTGAGCAATTGTACCTGTCTCGACGACAAGGGTGACTCAATCATTTTCAACCAATCGTAATGTAGAACACCTACGCCATGGAAGTTCCATACAAGACTAATGCCCCTCACCCACAGGCGCCAGGAACGCGACGGACATCGGGCTCTAGCTCGGCCCCGTGAGCTCGGAAGCGCTCGAGGCCCCGCTCGCCTTCGTCGTCCTGCGGCGCGACGCGCTCCAGATTGTGCTCTCGGGAGCGGGAGCGGCGCCGCGCGTTCAAATCGAGCGATAAGCACCGCAAGAAGCGCGCCAAGAGCTACACGGAGGGAAGGGCGCCGCTCGCCGTCGCACTCGCACAGCCGCTCGCCCAGGATATCCAAGTCCAAGAGGGACACCCCGCAGTACGCGCATATGATAGTCCCAACATCGATCGCCTCCGTTGTAAAAACACCAACTCCACACGTAGACTCGTGTTCTGCACCATAACAAGCTCCTCAATCCCAGTATCGGAGCCTATACTGCTAGATCTATCAATTATATTGATCATATCGCTGTCTTCTCCGCATTCGTAGACAACAATGCTGGCGGACTCTTCCGGAGCTACCGTGCCGCATACTGCTGCTTGGCCAGCAGCTCGGTCGTTGCGCAGCGATTGAAGCGCCACTTGTATATCAGGCTTCTGGATGAAGGTCTTCCGTTTCATCCCATGGAGGAGCTTACAGTTGCATATGCATGTGATCTTTGGTTAATATGTAAATGCAAGAAGTACATCGTACAGTTGGTGCTTTGACTTTTGCCTCCGCGGGCTCGCTTCATTTCATCGACAATCCTAACTGCCTCTCCTTCCGAAACTCCGCTAGCAACCTCCACCTACGAAATAGGAGGCCCCATTATATCTCCGCTCAACTATTTGACGAGGCGACCTGCATGTTCACGGACAAACCGCAGCCGTTAGAGCGCCCTGACGCCCAGCAGCACCTGCATCAGCTGCGCACTTGTGTTGCGCACGTGGGTAACCTACGCAGCCTCCTGTCCGAGCTCACGGGGCCGAGCTAGAGCCCGATGTCCGTCGCGTTCCTGTCGACTTGCATGTTCACGCACAAACCGCAGCCGTTAGAGCGCCCTGCCGCCCAGCAGCAACTGCATCAAATGCGCGCCTGTGTTGCGCACGTGGGTAACCTACGCAGCCTCCTGTCCGAGCTCACGGGGCCGAGCTACAGCCCGATGTCCGTCGCGTTCCTGGTGACCTGTGAGATCGGTAACTTGGCGACCTGTGAGATCGGCTAGTGAAGGTGGTTGCACAAAGAGAGGTCAGTTGCCCAATAAGGGACCTCTATGGTTGCACAAAAAGAGTTTTGTTGCTGAATTAGGGACCCCGTTAGTTGCACTAAGAAAGTATAGTTGCTAATTGAGGGGACTATGCAATCATGCTGTGTGGCGCCTGTCGCTTACCTCTAGTGTTTTTACCGATTCCTGTGTGATCCCTCAGATCCTGCTCTGTGATTTTCCTATTTCGTCGCTATTCTACGTTATACTTCTATACTTCTATACGGATTAATCATTGGGATGGGGGGGGGGGCAAAGCTGAAGATTGGGAATGGAGCACCACATTTACACTGGTGCAACCGACCGCATAATACTAGCACTGCATAATCGCAACAGCAGACAACCACCAAACCGGCTTCGCCAACCTTGTTGCCGTTTGAAATGTGAACGATGATGCAAACACGCAACATGATACTGTACAGCAACCCAACCTCCCTCCTTGGTAACCAAGCCATTTGCCCCTGTTCATTTTTTTTACTTAGAAAACCGACAACCAGAACTCATGCAACACGTGCATTGCAATTACTATGAATTTTACACTGTGTAGCAGAATCACGACAGGAAGCTACCATTTTGCTGCTTAAACGATTCTTACTACTACTACTAGTGTTTCGTAACAGCGGCCAGAATGCACAATCCAAGAGCGATACCTTAGCACTCTAATTGAGACGCGTCGCACCCGGCATCGATACCCCCACCGGCTGAACTACTTACAAAATTCCTACTACCGCAGCCCAATTGACGACCGACGGCGCGACAGGTTCATCTTTTGCTGAGGGCTGCCGACGCGCAGCATCGTCTGTAGACCATATCTTTTTCCTTTTCACCACCCTGGTGGGTGCATCAAATTGAATGAAGGCAATTAGCAGAGGCTCGTCGTCCTGCTGCTTCAACCACGCCTTGACATCCATTTTTTGACCCAGCCATTGCTGAAACTGGAGCTTCTGCATCTCCACGAGAGTTGGATCATTCTGCCTGCGCTTCAATGCGCCATTCAGCTTCATCGCCAGCTCCAATTCGTCGCCAACTTGCTTCTGTAGCACCGACAGCATGACCTCACTCGGATTCCTGATACCTTTAGCCTGATCCGTCGCGGACTCAGCCCACGATTTAAACACTGTCGGGTCGAAAATGTTTTTCCCACCGCTTGTTTCTTGTGCGAACGCTTTGGCCACAGATGCCTCGATCTTCTGCTCCCCCGGTAGCTTCGACGCCAACCTCGAGACGATAGGGCTGGTAGGGTCGATGAGTTTGGCTTCAATTAGCATGACTTCCAAAGCTTCGTCGGTGTGGTATTTCTTCAGCGCCAAGTACATCGTGTCATCTGCATCCGCCTTGCCCACCTTCTTGGTCACGAACGCGGCCCAAGCACCGATCGCCTGGTTTTCGAAAAGGTTGGTGCCTTCCTTGTCCAGCTTGAGCTTACGAAGGACGTCATCAATGGTTCTGTGTTTGTCCATCCAGCGCGCAACTTGGCCTTGCTCAAGCCTGTGGGCGATAGAGTTCGAACCAGAAGACCCCTTACCCACGCTGATGACCTGCGACAGGTCGATGTCGCCGAAGAGTTTCTTAAGCGAAGAGGCCATCAGTTTGTCTGCGTTCTGCTTATCCATCGTCACTGCAAATGAGGCCCACGTCTCAATGGCCGGATTATCCAGGAGTTTCTTGCCGTCCTTGTCAAGCTTGAGCAGTTGCAAGACCTCGTCAAGATTTTTGCCACCCCATGTTGCGAGTTGTTTGTCCACTAGCCTCTTGGTGAGGTCCTCTGCATCGGATGCTCTCATGGCTGTTCCTAGCATCTTCGCCCGACTGGCCTCGTCGAAGCGCTTCACCAGTGACTGGAACATCATTTCATCTGCGGTTGCCGGGTTTTTCCTGGCTGCAAACGACGCCCACGCGAGCACCAACGGGCTCTCAAAGAGTTTGCTCCCTGCTTCGTCAAGTTTGAGCAGACCAAAGAAGTCGTCAACGCTTTTGCCGGTTTTGACCCATTTGTCGAGTTGGGCGTCCTGAAGCTTGTGAGCGAGACTTCCAGGCGATGAGTGGCGCGTCACCCGGGCTAGATACGCTGCCATGTTCAGGTCACCACCGTATACACCCGCCAATTTTGCGAGCATTTGTCCGTGGGCTTTAGCGGGCTCTTTGAACACCTGGATCATCGACTTTTCCCACTTGAGGAAAAGTGGATCGTCAAAATTAGGAGCCTTGTGCAGACTGATCTTCATACGCTTCAACAGGTCGTCCGCCCTGGCTTGGTAGGCCAACCCCACTTTGTTCAGCTGCTTCGTCGCGCCCGAGAAGATCTTGCCAAAGTCAAAGAGAGGTGTTCTCTCCTCGGCGTTGTTGCCGCGATGCTCTTGGCCTCTTGCTTCAGCCTGGTCGAATCGAACGCTGTTAGGAAGCTGGTCGTGCAATTTGCTGGTGCGTGCAGGCTGGTGCGTACAACGCCAAGTCCCAGTCAGGAGTGATGGTGGTGAAGCTGGAAGAACGAGGATATCAACGACAGGAGCAAAGCAGTAGCCACAGTTTGTCTTTTGTATTGATTGGAACGAGAGCAGACTCGGAGGAATCGTAGTCGCGGTCGAGGTGTAAGCCGCAGTAACAAGAATAGGTTTGCTTCTTACTGCTGTCGGCGTGCCACCTACCGGACAATCTAACAGGGTTATGAGCCCAACGAAGGATTGGGCGACAATGGACTCTACGGCCAAGAAAGTGGACGCGGAGTGGGACAAGGATGGCCGGCCCGTCAACTGGAACGGCCGGGATTGGCCTCTGTACAAGCGGACCATGA
>JAIKVE010001237.1:0-12898 GCA_024679115.1 Phytophthora pistaciae
CAATCAAAATTTGTTGTGTACAATACATAAAACCTAACGCGCATATTATCGTGGACCAGAGAAATAGGCTACATGTACAACTCTGTTTTAGCGGATAGCGAAGTCCAAACACAAATCGTAATAGAACTCCATTCAGCCAGTCAGTCAGCACATGCCAGCTAGTAGGTATGCGAAAAATTATCTTGTTGCGCTTCGGATGACATTCACGTGAATAAACTACTTTTGATCCGTAGCTGCTTACCGCTGCTTATCGATGATGTTAGCCGCCACGCCACAAGCAACGCCCACCTCTTGTTCATCTTTTGTATTACAGGGGGAGACTCAGGCAGCACCGCAACCAGGTCACCGTGCTCAGAGGGTTGTCCGTTTAGAAAATCGATCTATTTTTTCACCCATTTATTTCTCTGAAGTAGCGTTAAGAAAAACGAGGTGGCCGAAACGCCTCATTATAATGCGGTAAAAGAAAATTGGTGCGCCACCAATTTCTTTTGGGCGGCGACGGATTATTTTGAGGAGTGAGTGAAAAGCTGGAGGAATATGGCGGCGAACGCTACGCCAAGCGCGGCGTCGAATGCAAGTTGCACCCGCCGCGACCGCCGCACAAGGACTATCGACGTCGAGCTCATGTATGCTGCGTGCGAATGCAGGTATAGAGGCGCACAGCTCCTTTAAATATTAGTTTGAATATTATAGAGAATTTCAACTACCATATACCGGTCAGCCAGCCATCTACGCTACTGTAGTAGTAAGATGCTGGATGCTATCTAGGAATCACATATGATAATGTTACGCTCTGGGTCGGTCCGCTCCACGCAGTGAGGCCACGACCTCGAGGAAGACTGAGGAGGCGAACACCCGCACGACTTGACACGCACTTGGTAGATATTAGACTGAGCTTCCTTTCCTACTCCTACACATGCACACTGGGCAGCGGCTCCAGCGCTCCCATCCACTCACTGCACTTCAACTCCTGTCTCCTGCTGTCCTCCTCCCAGGACCTCGTCGCTCCTTCCTTCGGCTTCTTCCAGGGCGGTGTCCACACTGTCGCTCCTGCGACGGCCCTCCTGTGTGCCAACGCGCGCCAACGGCTGCAACCGGAGGCGATTCATAACAGATAAAAGTCCGTGCCGGGACTCATCGTCCAAGGGCCGGTTGCTCAGTGGCACCGAACCGCATCTGCGCACACCAAGAACCCCCTCGACTGCGACCTCGCCTCACCTCATTGACGTGTGTTCCCGACGGCCATGTACGCGATCGCCGTGGCCAACGTTGTGCGCGAGCGAGGATAAGAGCACAGTTGGGTCCTCCATAAATCGGGCTCATTGTAAGCCGCCATTTCGCGCGATGTGAGCCATTTTTCGGCTATGATCAGCCGTGATCTGGAGCGCGCGACGCATACGTGCCAGTCCTCATAATCTACGCGGCGCTTAAGAAAATGTACATGTAATCCGTTCTGGAGAAAGTGCCGCCGATACGGGAGCAGGGCATTGGGACGGGAACAGCTGTGAGATACCCTTCGAACGCGCGCCGCCAAGCCCGAGGGGAGTGAAGATGTCGCAGCATCTTGTCGAACCACAGTATATCGCCGTATGAGTCTGCGCTGCGCAGAGCAGTAGATCACTTGTTGGAAGTCGACTTTGTGGCCTTCTTTTAGCAGAGTTGAAGTGCGAAAAGAAACCTATCAAATGTCCAATATATAGAGCTATGTGATTGGATAGGTTTGGTCAAATAAATTGGCGGAGCCGCTTTATCTTCTTGGACATGGAGACGATTTCTTGGACCCTCATTTTTCCGTAGTGGAAATAAATTGACGGCGGAAAATCGATCGATTTTCTAAACGGACAGCGCTCTCAGCGTGGAGCTACGTACATGCACTACAGGTATAGCTGTACTGAACGCGCTCACTTGTCGGCCTACCTTTGCAAGCCATTCGCTCAGTTTACATTCAGTTTTTGTTTATGCATGGTTTTACTGGCCTTGGTACTAACTTTTATGAGGTCTTACGTAGGAGCAAAAGTCCTACGTAGGACCTCAAATCGGAGGGCGTTTCGCCAGAAAGGCACAATAAGAGCGTTGTTGTTGAAGTATGTCGTGTAGATTAGAGTATTACGTATTAGGATTAGAATTTATTCTCGATACGATCATATATAACGGGTATTAGATATTAGTTGAGAGAATCCACACTATTGGACAATTATGTTCTCGTATAAGTCTCACCTGTACCTGGTAACAGGAATATTGATTAGTTTGTATGAAACTTGTCGTCATTTTGAGTAGAACATACGTCGCAGCAATTTATTCCTCTCCACAAACTGACAACATACAAAAAGTAAGTCCAAATTTCGGTTCCGCTAGAATATCAAGCATTTATTATAAAATAAACAGTGAGGTTCATATAGAGAGGATAATAGAAATATGTTTGACTGTATAAACTAATGAACGGCTGATAAATTCGTGGTTTATACAGTTCCATAAATGAAAAGCCAATCAATGTAGCTACTGCAGTGTAAGCAAGGGATCGACCGTTTGCGTTGTTGGATCAATGTATCCGTCATAATATTTTGTAGTATCGACGAAAGCGCCACCACATACAGTAGCAGCCTGACAGTCGGTCAGCGCCACATACGGTGAACAACAATCAGTTTCAAGGACGTCGTCCAACTTCGAAGGCGTGGTCCATACCGGTTCCTCAGCGACATAGAGCTCGACTCAGACTTCATGAAGCAGGCAGCTACGTACAGTTTGTTATGGCACCCACACAGCCGGACCACAACCTCGAAGGGCATCAAGAATTTCATTTTCCATTATCACCTCGTTCAATCAAAATTGATCTCCTCTTTGATTATCTGCATGACACACTTGGTCATAATATGTTTTTGAGTACAGATATTATTCGAGTGTGGATCTATTTTCGAAGACGCTTCACCATGGAAATATAGCAAAAAGTTTTAGGGTTACACTATCATTGGATCTATTATCATTGGATCTACTAGCCGAGCGCCGCCGCTACGCGGCGGTGAACTTTAGTTGGTTGACGCTGCGCTCGCTAAGCTCGCTCCGCTATCGTAGCAAGCTGCCTACGCTTCGCTACGGCAGTGGCGGACCCGTTCCGCTCGTATAGCAAAAGGTTTTAGGGTTACACTATCATTGGATCTATTATCATTGGATCTATTATCGGTATGAACAGGGTCTAGACCGTAATTAGAATCGACCCAACACACAATTGACTAAATTCGGATCTTGATCCGAGATAAATAATGTACTTCTTTGAGTAGGAAAATACTTCAACTCAATCTTCATTTTAGTAACACGCACGTGTTTTTTTACGTGGTAGCAAGTTTACTGGCGTTCTGAGGCGGGCACTCGGCCAGGCACAGTGTCTAGAAAAATAATATCGGATTGCAATGCGCGCGTTCGCTTGCTCCCACAGAAATGCCCTCGCCTAATCGGGGGGTCTTGATGATTGGTTCGCTCTCATCCGTATCCAGCACTGCGTAGGCATTTGCCCTGGGGGTTACTGACAAAAGTAATGTCATGCTGGGATGTCCTAAGTACCTTGAAGCCGTACTGAAATACGAAGTACCTGAATCCGAACCAATAATTGTGGCACAAAACAGATTATTAGTATCACTTTAGAATGACTACTTTTTTTCAGCCTGTGTGATCCGAAACTATCGGTAACTTACGGTGTTATGTTCGGATCCCTGATCCACATCCAGTTCAATTCGGTATTAAACATAAGCATGGTCGTCGAGTGAGAGTTACCTGGTACGCGAGCTCATCAAGTTTCTTATTTACTTACTTACCACGCAACATAATATCAATATCGTTTTCCTTGGTGCGGATACTCCTGCTTCTTGCGTCGCAATTGAAGTTTGACCAAGAGAGTAATCTCGTGGTGGCCCAGCCATGGATATATGATGGTTACTATGCTCCGGTCATGTATTCTTTTCATCAAGGCTGAAGTGTGACATTAGAGGTTTTTAAATTTAAGCACCGTTTTTCAAAGCAAAGAAACACGTAATGTGGGCCCTAATATTCTCCCGTGCGTGTTTCGGATCCGTCGAACGGTAACAGTAAGATCTTGTCTAAATGGATCAGGAGCCAATTAAATTATTTTTATTGTGAACGATACAGCGTTTTCTCAATCAAGATAAGTGTCGTGGTCTTCGCTGAAGTTTTTACTCTTGGTTATTGCGTCCTTTTCCACACTCCACAATGGTCCTTGAAGCGATCTGGCTAAATAGTCAGCTTCAGGCGTGTAAGGAGGACGAAACACGATTTCCCCCCACACTGTTAGGCAATCGGGAGATTCATTGGCAGCGAGTCAAAATTTGATTTGTCGGTTTTCCCTTCACTGGCTCGCCCTACCTAGCCGTCAGCTGTTCGCCCTTGTGCTGCTATCTTCGTCTCGGTAATCTTGGCTCTGTTGTTGAGGATGGGTTATCCTTTCACGTGCTTCTCTTTCTGTGATTCAGTGTGCCCATTCCATCAGATGCATGAGCTACAGGGAGCCAGCTCGCTACAGATAGCTGTTGTGCTGAACCAGTAGAAGAACACTGTATCACAACAACCAAATGTGAGCCTCTGCCTTTACCAATGGTTCGCTTGCCATTCTTCAGTGTTCTTTAGTCATACCTTAATCTCCCCAACTCGAATCGCTTGCGGTTCCAGGTCTTGCTTTACCCTAGCACATAGAATAGAGTAGTCAGCTTGACATCAGCTTTACAAACCCTCCCACTTACATGATCGTCTCTTTTTAACCGATCGTGACAATAATGTACCTTCCGCATCAGCCACGATCTTGAGCGGCCCGGTTCTTGTGAAACTCCTGACCTGCTTCGAGTCTTGCTTACGCTTGTTTTTTTCCTAGTTCAAACAACACTTGTGAGTATGAGAGCAAGCTGTCCAACACGAGCATCAACTTGCCAGGTATGCGCGGGTTTCGTACCATTTTTTTTGGCCTGCATCTTGGTAAGCGCCAACTTCATATCTGGTCGAGATCCTGCGTCCCGAGACTGGCCCAGGATCAAACCGATCCCAAGTCCAGCCTCAAAACATAACGGGTACATCCCACTAACAAGGTCGGATCTAGGTGGACGTCCTCCTCCAACGTTACTGTCACGGAACTCAGCGAACCATCGTTATTCCGCAACCAGAGTAAAAATGAAACCCCACCATGAACGCGAAGAGGTCCATGCTCGGCGACTGCACGTCATCTGGCCAGGTTATCGTCTCCAATGGACCCTCCTCCCAAGACAGCAGGCGAACAGCAAGTGCGCGGGAGACTCAGCGGCCCTCCAGAAGCAGGAGTTTGCCGAATGAGATCTCCAGTTGAAGCGACAACATTACCGCTGTGGTATCCAGCTCCACGGAAGTTGAGATTGCCACGAGTGAGTTGTCCGACCTTGGTTGGCCTGAGTATTCCCGTTCTCAGCATGTATCGAGTCCGAGAACCGTGGTAGGCTGGGTGCTGTTTTCGTGGTGCTGAAGTAGGTGACTGTCGATATTGCTTTACTGAGGGCAACCGCTCTGATTCTCTGCGAACCTGCTTGAATACCTGTGCCAGCTAAAACACCAATGCAAGCAAGCTACAAGAGGAATACACACGCACGTTAGCAAACCACAGATACAACTCGTTAACGTTGGCAGTGCAACCAGCCCCCCCCTCCTTTCTCACTCTCCACCTGAACCCACCGGCTCCGCTGCTATATAGGACACGCTGCCTTATGTTTCTTCCCAGGTCTTCCAGCATCGACTAAAAGCCCCGCTATTAAACCACAAGACCCAGCGAGTCTATCAAGAGTCGGCCCTTGAATAGTTTTGTCTGCAATGGATCCCCCTGAGCAAGTGAGAGAAAAAAACAAGGAAAGAAGCGAATCCGCTTCGAGACTGTGAGAAATTGAGCTCGAGTCGGTCGAAGCTTGGCTCCAATGCACCCACGAGCAATTACTGCGTGTCCATTACGCCGGTAATGAGGGCGAACACCTGCCAGGAAGGCCACGCGCTAGCAACCAGCTGAAAGAATTCGGGCTTTTTTTGCCCCTATAAAGAGGTTGTACATGTGTATTACCGCCTATCACGGTTCTTCATCCAATAAAGTACCAAAACTTAAATGTACCGTGATAGGTTATGTTACAAATCACACCCAACTGTCGAAACAAAAATGCCCCGCGCTTCTGGAACCTCTCTACAAGAGACTTTACGAGACCTAAACTACTCCAGGCCAGCCCGGGGGCACGCGCCAACAAAGTCCAGCAGGTTTTTAGCCCGCCGGTTTTGGAGCCGAGTGGGATGAACCGGCAGTTTTATTCGGCCTGCGTCCCTCGCGTCGAGTCACGAGATCTCTTCTCCCTTAGTGGTTCACTGTTAGCGGAGACCAGTTCAGTTCCCCTCCAAGACAGGATCCAGACCCACAAGGAACAATCACACGCCCGACACGCCTCATGGTCCGCGTAGTGTCGTGTCGCTTCATGCGCATAAGCTGCAGCGAAGCCGACCACCCGCTCTTCCGACGCTACTACGCGAGGTACGGCCGCTCTGAGTCGTCTCTGTTCTTTCTAAAGGGACGAGGGGCGCCATTTCTGACACAAAAGACCGCGTATCTGTGTCTGTACGCGAACCTTCTCCCTCAAACCAAAGGAGCAACCGAGAGCGCGGCGTGAAAGTACGTTGTTGCTGTAGTAGCCTAGCTTTTAGTCGCTCGCCGTCTCTAATTCCCTCCTAGACTAATGACGGAATCATGTGTGTGTGTGTCCGACGCTCTATTAAACAGCTCCTGCGCTGTTTCCCGCATTGCTGTCCGGAGCACGTCCAGCGCTGCTACTGCGGCACGTCCATCCACGTCATGGTCACGTTCACGACCGAGCTGCCTCCTGCCAGTCAAAGGGGGCTGATAGTCTGCGCGCGCTTCGAGCCGTCCCGGGTCGTCCCCCTGTGGCCGTCGAATCTCGCTGACGCGCCGACGCAGGACGACACGAATGAGAGGAAGCTGCGCCCGGGCGAGGTCGTATCGCTGCCCGAGAGTGTCCTCCCCTCGGGGAACCGTAAGGCCAAGCAGACGATATGGATCCGAGCAGACCGAGAGGGGGAAGCCAAGCAGAACACAAAGGTTTGGACTGCTTTACAACTGCAGTAGCTAGAGGGGACTCGGTGTTAAGATTATTGTGCTTGGTTTTGTGGTTTTGTCATGTTACGTCATCGATGCGTGGCTATAGAACGCAGCGCTGTACGTGCTGAACAACCACCGGTTCCCCAAGTGGCTCTACAGCTACGACAGCAGTGTGACCAGGACGCAGCGAGAAATGACCCACCACTTGGTCGTCTATGTCTGCCAAGTGACAGGAACTCGGTCCCAGTATGGAGAAGTCGACGCCATCGTGCTCGCGCGTCATGAATCGCCTGGCTTCTCCCTCATTTCCTACCGGCGGTCTGGCAACAACGCCAGCGACGCCGGCTGCGACCTCCCGGCGATAGACGTAGCATCTGGCAGCAGCTTTGATGCCGTCGACGTTGATACCGACGCTGCTCATGTGGTTTCTTCATCCTCGAACGACATGGAAATGGATTCGCGGTCTCCTGGACTGTTACGACAGCAGTCCGACCTGTACGAGACCAAGCAGGCGCGTTCGCGCAGTACACAGCAGACGCAGTACCAGCTCCTGTCCAACCAGGAGGAAATGCGCCAACGAGCTTTAAATGGAGCCTTCCTCCAGTCTTATCGGCATCTTGGAGATGCTGCTGTCAATCCGATTCGGCAAGTACCTGCGCGTGGAGCTAATCGAGGTGGAGAGCACTATTTGTGGCAGCTGGGGCCAAGCGCACGCAACTGTGGGTGTCGAGACAAAGGGCAGCATCTTCTTGTACTGTGGAGGTTCATTCGGAGCTTGTCGTTGCGTGATCTCGGCTTTGATGCCGATGTCATGAATCAAAGCATCCGGACGTTTTGGCTACGTGCAGCAGCTGCACTGCGAGAGCCAACGCCAAGTTCCAGTAAAGACCTCGAGGATGTGGTGCGCTTGTATCTAAAGGAAATGTTCAAGGACGGAGCGCCAGCAGCGGATGGCAGCGTGGAGGTGTCTTTGAGTCGAGAGAGCTCCGTTATTCGCGTGGTCGCGCATCTATTCTTGCGCGCGCTCACGTCGTGTACTATCCAGCGTCTGCTACTTTCTGCGTGCACGATGCAGAGCAATGCGACCAGTAAACCGCAGCTTCAAGAGCGATTTGTGCTGCTGTTGTCGGATCTGTACGACGCGCTGGGCGTCGTGTTGGGAGAAGTGGCAGCGGATACGGTCCGAGGAAATCAAACGTTATCGATGCCGGCGCTGGTGGACGACGTGATGTCGCTCGTGTACAGCCAGTCACGTTTCGCTGCGTTGCGAGTGCAGATCTCGGCGTTGCTGCTGAGTCAGGAAGCCGTTGGCTCCCTCTCCGAGGCGTTGAATTCAGCGTTCCAGACGTTTGTCGCCCTGGCGCGCGAGCCGATGATCGTGCCGATAAACATGCAGCAGCACACGAAAAAATACGCTCAGCGGCAAAAACCTTTCGCGGCGCGACCAGGATACAACGACCCGGAGTGGAACCAGCGGTGGCTGCTGGAGCCTGGCTCGGTGCAAGTGGCTCACGTGGGGTCGGCGACGGATACGGCAACAGATTCGCTGGGACTCGCCGATTTCGCGCAAATTATTTATGAGTTCGGCTGCATTGACGTCACCATTGCAGACGATATGGCTAGTGTGTCGTTGCAATCCGCCTACTCACTTTCAGGCGGTGGAACAGCAACTCCGATGACGTTGGTAGGGGACGGAAAACTGCGCGTGTTTCGAGCACTGCCCAGCGGCATGTCGTCCATGGTCTCGGCGGTTGGAGGGTGGTCTCTCGGTGACTACATGGCTACCTTTTCGGACGATGCGCATTTACTTCATGTGGACTTCTTCCTCTTTGCCGACGTCAAGACGGGTGATACTCGACGGATGGAGCGTCAAGTATCGAGGAATGCGAGCCAAGACGTGGTGGAGTTGCGCCGAGTTAGTCTGATGATCAAGCTGGAGGAAGACGTCAGCATTGGAGAGTCCGGAGATTTATTCGCGTTCATGAATGGAACAGTGTACGGCGCAAGCTACACGCCACACCAAGATGCATCAGTCACGCAGCGAATGCAAGCGCTAAACCTATCGGAGACTTCGACGGTGGATCGAGCAGCAGTCTGGAGAGCGGCCAAGTGGGCTCCGATGTGGAAGTTGCAAGCAGGTTTCATTGCGTTGCCTCGGGTTGGGTTCGTTTAATGAACTCCTGGTACCTGAGGTAAGTGAATCTCGTCAAGGTCGACACACTGCGGACGAATAACGTGCATGTACGGCATGCTCCTCATGATGAGGTTATATAAGCAGCTGCGGCCATGACTGACTAAAAGGTCCATTCTTCAGTCTTTCCTTTGTGGTCCATTTCATCTGCAAAGGGGATTTGTGTCAAGCGCGAGGACATATCTTCGCTTGACACAACACAGCTGCATAACTAGGACGTAGCGTATCCTTGGATCCCATGCAATAGTACAAAGCCTTTGAATTAACGACGCACTCACTCTGTAAATACACTCAGATCGCGACGTAGCCCGCCTGAACTTCGACCGTAGGTGTCCACTTCAACGTGTTCCAGACCACACTTCGGTCCGCAATGGACATCCTGCACAGCTCCACTCCAGAGCTTGGGCGGGTGTACGTCGAGCCACAGACAGTTCCATGTAAAACAACGAAGACATCTCTGGGGTAACCTTCATCCATGGGATCATCCGCGGCAAAGTCCTGCTCTAGGATGAGGGACAGACTGATCCGGCGCACCATCGTCCCTGAGCATTTTGTTGGGCTTGTCCACGTGGATTCAGGCGTGCTATTAGAGGGACTATTCGATCCCGTGGGTTCCTCTTTGAAGGCGAAGAAGCGGAGGTTCAAGCACTGGCCGTCGTCCGAAGGCATGGTCTGGTAGTCACCGACGGACCATCCTCCAGCCGAAGCAATCATTGTCGAGATGCCGCTGGGAAATACGCGAAAGCCATGCACGCGCCCGTCAAGCACCAGCTCCATGGGCGCCATCGCCATGGCACCGTCAAACGTGAGCGCCGTTCGCAACGACATCCTCCCTCTCTCTACCGTTACGTCAATGCAACCAAACTCGCGAATGAGCTGCGCGAGTGCAACCAGATCTAAAGTTCCACGTGCGTCGCGCTTCGTCCCGTTCTCGAGGGAATTATAGCGCACTGAACCGGGGTCCAGAAGCCACCGATTGTTCCACAGACTCTGCGTTGGGCTCCCGTTCCCCAGGCTGCCCCAACGCTCAGGTCGAGGGTATTGCTGTTGCCGCAGAACCAGCATCGTCTCTTTAGCTTGGGCCGCAAATACGTGGAATGCGTGGTTCAACGCGTCGGACAGGGCGTTCGGCGTCTGTCGGTCCAACAATAATGCTGAAACTTCGTCTCGGAGCTCGCTAAAGTGCGTCCGTCCATAGATGAGAGACAATACGTTGTCCACGAGCGCCGGCACGGGGTTTGGCTGCTCTCCGACCAAATTTGATCCAGCACTTGCAGTCACCTCACGTAAAACGACGCCGAGAATATCGTACATGTTCAGAACGAGCGACACGAACCGTTCCTGGAGCCACTGCTTATTCGACGCGCCGTCCCCCACTTGGCACGCTTCTCGAAGAAGACGCTGCACAGTACGAGACGACAGCGCGCGCAGGAAGAGGTGAACCGCCGCTCGAACGGTGGCTTGGTCGCGAGTAGAATGGGTATTGGCGTCTACCTCTTGACCGCTGCTGCCACCGAAAACGTTGCGGAGGAACGAGGCCACAACTCTCTCCAAATCCGCACTAAAGCTGAGCGATGGGGCGCGCAGAGCAGCCGCTGCACGAAGCCAATGTGAGTGAATGTGGCTCTCGACTGTGTCGGCGCTGAAGTTGAGGTCGCTCAATGATACGCGCTGGATGAAGCGCCACAGAATAAGTAAATGCTGGGCCTTTTCACGGAATGCAGGCTCACGGAGCCCTGCCTCCTTCTGCCACAAATATTCGTCCTTCACAGAGTCAATCGAGATGCGGCGCTGGACAGCGCTGAAGCCATTTACGCTCAGATAGACGCCGTCACGAACCCGATCCCTCGAGTCCGCCAGAGTTTGGGGCGTGAGTTTTGGACGGCGTAAGCGGTCGGGCGGCTCCAGTCGCCACTGTTGGCGTTGCAGTTGTCTTATCATTTGCTGTTGTTGCTGCTGCTCAATGTATCGATGGTCCTGGGCAATAAACGCCCGGGCGTTGTCGACAGAATAGCGTTCACGCGACAGTTCAGGCGCCTGTGGATCATATGGGCCCATTTCCATGTCGTCTGACCTTGAAGGCGGTGAAGCAACTTCAACCGAGGCGAATTTACTGTCCGGGGCAGTCTCCACTGCAGGCAAATCGCAGCCCGCGACGCTCGAGTTGTTGCCCGACCGACGGTACGAGATCAGCGTAAAGCCTGGCGACTCGTGACGCGCCAGCACGGCAGCTTCAACCTCTCCGTGCTGCGACCGCGCGCCGGTGAGCTGGAAGACGTAGACGACCAGGTGGTGCGTCATCTCCCGCTGCGTCCTGGTGACGCTGCTGTCGTAGCTGTAGAGCCACTTGGGGAACCGGTGGTTGTTCAGCACGTACAGTGTGGCGTTCTACCTCGCACGTAACAAATAATACACACATTAGATACCATACTGTTCCTACATGAGTACTGTGGGCGGTCGCACCTTGGTCGTCTGCTTGGATTCTCCCTCTCTGTCCGCTCGGATCCACTGCGTCTGCTTGGCCTGGCGTCCGCTGGCCAGGAGACTCGCAGGTAGCGCGACCATCTCCCCGGGCTGCAGCTTGCGCTCGTGGTCCTGGTTGTTGTCCTCCTGGCGCTCGTACCCGGGGGTCTCCGCTAGATTCGAGGGCCAGAGCGGGACGACGCGCGACGGCTCGAAGCGCGCGCAGACCAGCAGACCGCCGTGACTCGCAGGCGGCAGCTCCGACGCGAACGTGACCATCACGTGGACGGAGGAGCCGCAATAGCACCGCTGGACGTGCTCCGGACAGCAGTGCGGGAAGCATCTCAAGAGCTGCGGCACAGGTAGAGCAGAGCAGAGCAGAGTAGTGGAACAACGTCACGCCTCTGGGTCGTTGTTAAGCAGAGTACAACAGCTCACGTCAACGCACCTTGACGCCGCGCTCGCGGTTGCTCCTGCAATGCAATGGTAGAAAACCTCGAGTCAGTACATGCACTCTAACTCGGTGGTGGGATCTTTCGAGGTAATGGTCCTACATACCTGGCGTAGTAGCGTCGGAAGAGCGGGTGGTCGGCCTCGCTGCAACTCAGACGCATGAAACGGCAGGACACGACGCGCACCATATTCGGCGTGGGCGTTGTGTGGCTCGGCAGGGAGGATTTCGAGATGAGCGATGCGCCACGGGGGACTCGTGGGGGGCCAGTTGGGCCCAGAATAGGCACGCGGGCGTGGACGCACCGCGGGAGAAAAAAACTTTCTTTCCTTCGCTGAGTCACGCGCGCAAGCATCTACCGTCCCACTGGGCTGCGTCCCTCACGGGCGGGAGCGCTGGCTGGCTGGACTGGAGTGGAGGTTCGCTCGGCCTGCTGGCCTGGACTGCGCGAAAGTCTCTTGAACGGGGGTAGCCGACCGTTGTTAACCACCCGAGTCGCACTATTACCGCAGCTGGGCTCAAAATAACGTATAATCCCGATTAGTACGCCCTCATCGAATAGAACGCCCTTCGAATATAACCCCCTTGCTCAGAGCGTTGTATAAAAATAGAATGCTCTCCCTAATTATTTTTATAAAAATAATAAAAAATATTCAGCAAGTTTTTTCTACATACACAAAAG